>MU392577.1:0-157885 GCA_022578505.1 Nemania abortiva
AAAAACTTTTATTTGTTTATTAAAAAATATTTATATATAATTTGTTTTATTTTTTAAAATATTAACTTTTTTTTTTAATATATTATAATTATAAGCTAAGTTTTTATTTATAAAAAATTTTAAATTTTTATATATTAAGTTTTATATATAAAATTATTTATATATAAAAAATGCTAGTTAATAATAATATTTTATATTAAAAAAACAAAACTAATTTTAATAAAAAAGCTTTATTTGTTTTAAATTATTATTTAAAATATTTGTTTATATTATTAATAATAATGCTAATATATTAAATATAATATTAATTTTTTAGATTAAATATTTATATTTTTATTTTTTATAGCTTTTATTATATAGAAGTTTTAAAGCTAAATAATAAAAAACGTGCTAATACTATAAAAAACTTATTACAAAATTAACAATTAACTAAAATAAAAAACTAATATAAGTAAAAAATAACGTTAAAGCTGCTTAAAAAAAACATTATTGTTTAGTATTAATCTATAATTATTTTTGTCCCCTAAGATAAGATGCCAGGTTATCGTTTTAGGTCTTATTAAGATGACATTACTTTGGAGGAACAAAGTCGTCGCAAGTGAGAACAGTATATTAGAGATATGGCACTGTCAAGTAAATTATTCATGTTGAATGAGGGCGCATTATCCGTATCAATAGCATATTAGCTGCTGAGTCCTTTACGCTGACCGATTGAAGATAATACCACGTAGATCAAAAAGTAGCGATCTGCAAGAAGCTATCATGCTCACATGAAGTCGGCAGATTTATAGAAATGCGTTTATCTTCTAGATTACCATACAGCTTATTGTTTGGGTAAGAGGACAGACGTCTGGTCTTGTCGGAACCAAGAGACTGGGATGCCGTTGTACGTGTAGTGTCATCACACATGGATAAGGAGCCCAGCCTTCCAGCAGGTTCTGGGGCTCGCTTTTAATAAATCATATTACTGATTCATGAATTTATCAAGCCTAGCATAGACGAAATTCGAGTCTCTCCGCTTGGAGACAACCGAGAGAAACAGGCGTGAGCCTAAGACGTTTGACGTGAGAATTCCTCAAACCGTCTAAAGGAACCCTTGAATTCTATTAGAGAACGCAAGCACCAGGAGGACTATGACAGGAATTTAGACAAAGGAGACTGTTCTAGTATATAGTCGGATTGCACCTAAGAAGGTAGTTTAGGAGGCCTTCGCGCAACAACAATAGTCATCACCTACCCCTAACCTATGGCTCCTGAAAATCCCCTAGAAATATCGCATGTATTCATTGGCAAACTGAGAATATCGGCCTCAAGTTTAATATTTGCAAACAAGTTGAAATATCTCACGGTGCTTGCATTTCCTTTCTTACTCTACCCAAAGCCGTCAAGATAACCGCTCGGCAGGGTCTAGCTGTAGTATACTAACCCGTAACAGTACGTTTGTGTGCATATATACAAGTCCCGAAAACTTGGTAATATGAAGTGCTAGTCTATAAAGCTAGCTTGGCGTCTCTTTTTTTTTCGTTCCTAAACTCGATTATCCTATAAGTAGGTGTGAAGCTCTATATTAAGGCTTCCCGGTACACACTACGTATGATGTCCTTAGAAGTCTTCCGCGGTAACGGTCGCATACGCCTCTAGTTAGCTCATTCAACATGGTTTCACCATCTAAGGCACCTATATCAATCAGTATGTCAGTCAGTAGGAAATAATCAAGGCTTGATCAATACACCGGCTCTGGTATGAGACTATATGTCTGGGCCTTTCAAAGGAACTATATTGTTGGCTTCCACAATAGGAATGGGTACCCTGATTCTTCTTTCACCACGTTGGGGTTTCAGAAATTAACCAAATTCTTTTATCAAGTCCTACACTATTATTATGTCTAACTGCGATGGCCTACCTATCTAGGCTCTGATTAGACCTTCTAACAAGCTCCCTCAGTGCTGGTAGCTATACTACGTCTCACACTATATACCAGAATGTTGGCATCATCAATATTATGGTCTTTATAAGGTGCTAGAATAAAGATGATAGAGGATGCAGAGGTACGGAAAAGGTATATGGAGCCTTTCTTAGTCACTTTGATCAATAACAATAGTTATCACGGGCGTCTACAGTCGGCCACACAACTAGAGTCCAGAAACATTTCGTATTTAATTCATCACATTTAAGGTAGTTTGCCTCTGGCTATATGGATCCGTAGTTTCATTATACCTGGCGTGTGTGGGTTATGTTGCATATCACGAAACTGCCACAATTGAAACTGTCCTGATCAAAACCGAAACACAAGGAAATAGTTACTTAGTATAAAGCCTCCAGTAGCCCTTGACGCTGATACCTGGCGAAAGGCTTTATTATTTTTTACGGACTGGAATTAGATATGGTGACTATTACCCAAAAGAAAGTCCCACTCGTGAAAAGAACAAGGAAGACCCCCGAACAAGGCACTGAGAAGTCGCCAGTAATGATGAGGCGCTTCATCGAGAGAGTGGATTACTAATTGAACTAATATAAAACCTGTAAGTCGTAATCTTAGCACGAATTTAATATACTAAGATACGGAATCTGGGAGTTTACGTATGCCTCGCGTCCATTCTGCCTACTTACTAGGTAAGTGGACAGGTAGTAGTACGCTCAGGCTTTGCAATGGATGACCAAATCGTTACACAGCTGTGCAACGCACACCCCGGGCTACGTATTCCAAATTGACTTTATATTAATACAAGGGAAGGGCAGCATATGCCATATGCTACTGCGGAGGCTTTGCCGCGTTGATTGGTTGGATCCGCGTGTTAGCTTGGGTGTTTCCCCTTGGGGGATGATCTCTGTCCACTCGGCTGAATTCGTCCCCCCTCCTCCTCTACCCCATCTACGGCCATGCCCCTCTACCTCGTGTCTGTGGTGCTCTATCCGGCCTGGGGCAAATTATGGCTAGCGTTGTCGCTGCTTTTACTCAAGTTCGATTTACCAAGACTGACACTCTGGGGGCACATTTAGGTATTAAGGTGTATGGCGAAACGGTGCTTGAAACGGTTGGAGTGTAACGGTAAATACAGGAGGCCATGAGTAAATCATTGGATTCTAATTGGGATATGTACTCTATAATAATATTGATACCCCTCTCAAAGTTCATCTCTTGGCCCGATGGAGAATAGGTGGCAATGTAAGTGGAATCGAGCGCACTCTTGAGTGGTCTGTACAGCATATTGGCCTCTGATGCCATTCTTTAGGAAACGAAAAGAACTCTTAGCTAGGCCCAGCGGCTGTGATTCTTCTCGCTGGACGGGGCTGCGGTTAGTGTTGCAAGCTTGGCCTGGTAAATTACACGCGACAGTAGTTTGTCCCTAGCGAGGTTTTCTTCTTGGTATGAACTGGTTCGTACCAGAACAACGGTTACAGTTACAAACACACGGAAAAAGTTGGAAATATAGGAATGTCTGTCATCACAGCACGAGAAATAATTATGTACGAGACTAGTGCGCAGTATCGAATTCTTTTGCGGCGTTGTATCAGTCCCCGAAGGTGATCATCTACCCTGTGCCTTCTTATTTACAAGGGATCCGTCTCGGAATGTCACTGGACGTTGCGCGTACAGTGCCCATAGGCTTGCAGGGCGATTCTTATAGCACCAGTACTGGTGGGTTCTAGACAGAGACTGAGAATCGCCTCAACCACTCGATTCTCCGTCCTCATCATCGTGTTCAGAAAGGTCCACCTTTACATAGCTACGTCCCTCTATGCCGTAGTTCTATAGACAAGGTATAGAATCGCACGGTTCTGTCGGGTCAAACGAGTCGTATTTATAACACCCGCTGATGCTGATATTAGGGACAGAAGAACGCCACGCGAGACCTTCGGCCGTGAGAGGCTGGTAGCTAGTGAAGAGGAGTCTCCTAAAGAGAAACAAAAAATGATAGGGACTCCTCTCCAGATAGGCGATTCCAGTGAGAGTCCGGTTCACGGTCCTTTGCATACCTACTGGTGCGGGGAATCGTATAATCACGACAGGAGGACGTAATGTGCTCTATCATATTCCATGCCATTCACTACAGCTATGACTACAATAATACTATGAGACTTGCAATCTATAATGCGGAGATCTCGCTAAGTGGTCCATCTGAAGCCGGAGAATGACCTTGAGTGTCGCGGGGGGACACGAACTCTATATTTGACACTTCCCCTTATTCGCTAGCTTCAAGACACATGGTGCGGGATTTGCGGCTATCAGCGAGTGACGACACAGTAGGGACTTTTTGATCGTCATAATCTCTTCAACCAACCCTGCCCCTAGGGCTATCAGTACGTATTTTCTCAATAATTCTGTAAACAGCTACACAAAATGAATAGCTCAAACCCAGGGGGGATCCTTAAAGGTACCACAATTACGCGTGTACTGCTCCCAGTGACGTTTTTAGTGTAGCAATCTGACCAAGAGAATCGGCCGCTATGGAAATGCCATCTAATGAAGTTTGCGATCCCCAGCTTATGTGAGTACGGAATTCTTGGCTTGGTTGTTGACGGGCGAACTGTGCGGAAGGAATATTGAGTATTAGCAAAGTTCTCCGCTTGCGATTAGTGTGTAGATAATTTCACTCGTGTAGTCCAAGTGATACATGAATAGCTTTCTTAGCCTTGGGCGCACCCGGGGTTGTATTAGGCACCACAATGACTTTATGAACCCCATTGACTGATAGCACTGTTGCGCAACTCGCTTCTTGCCCAGATATCTAATTAGCATTTCAGGTGTGTGCCATATATATCTCCACAATAGCTCGGGCGGGAGTCTGCGTCGGGTGGCTACGTTGTTTATCTATTGATGGAATACAAAAGGAGAGTAGTCTTTCACACCCTCGGAGGCGAAGTCATATTGGAGTTTTCGAAGCCCTTTATTTAATGATAATCCCCTTAAGTAAATAAACGACAACAATGAATTTCAAGCCTAAAAACCCCGGCCCCGTCCAATGCCATGTGGGAGATTTAATTCCGGGGACGGTCTCAGGTGGAAGAGGCGGGGCCTGTCGAGAGCCAACCAGCATCTGGCTTTGTTTCAGATCGAGATGACGGTGAAAATAGATACACTGAAGGTTTGACCTATTATTGTTTAGTGATCTTGTTAGTATCCTTGTCTTCAGCTCGCCAGCTTTGACACTATTCAGGACTGTCTCTAAAAACTGGAATAGGGCTTCGAAAGCAGTGGCGGCTATTGTGATATCAATATGAATGGGTGTTGTTAAATCCTCGGATCTTGGTACACTTGGTAGCTGGAGTATATATCCGTCACGAATTACTGCCATCGAACAACAGGCCTAAGACGCAAATAGACAGTTAATTTCCACCAAGACGATTTATACTATTTTTACAAAGTATCAAGAGATGCGTTCGTAGGAACTGCGCTCATAATGAAGATCTCTGATAGCACTTGTCTCGTGAGCACAATGAGCCGTAACTCATCTACTTTATGCTTTCTGTTTATAGGCGTCACGTATATAAGAAGTATCGCGGAGTAGATGACGTATTGACAGTGTTCTCTCTTTGATCTTATTGTGGCGTGGTGCTGTAGTTCTGTTCTGTGACGGTGGTTGGTCTAGTTAATTGACCATACCCCCGGAAAGAACCCTAGAGCGCAAGTTGCTTTATCGCCTAGCCAAAAAAAAAAAAAAAATTATCTATCAAACGCTCTTGTTTATACAGGCGTTGTTATTCTTCTGATTATTGGCGTTTTAACTTCAGGACATACTTTACGTCGTTATGTGATGGGGCTCTGAGGCATTGACAGCACTCCAAGTTCGCAATATTATGTTAGTTAATCCAGCATAACTACCTTGTGTTCTAGAGTCTATAGCGCTAATTTCTACGGCGAATTATCCATCTGGAATCGTCGCTATTAGCTACCTAGGTAGTCTTCAGACTTCCATCACCATTGAATACACGAAAACCCTATCGCAACCGCCGTCATTCTTGCCGACCGAGCCTCGACCGACTGCAGTACATCCGATACCATATTTCAACGAAAATAGACAGAGCTACGGGTGTAGGTAGTCAGAAGGAGCCTAGGTAGTGCTGAATTCAACCTGGTTAGATGTTTGAACATCTTTCTTACGAGATGCCAACCCTGCGATCCTCAGTATGCTCTTGCGACCATAGTTGCCTAGGGCTTAAGATAAAAGAATAATAAGACTACCAAAGCTAAAATGACTCCCTACGCGTTAATAGTTTCAAAGCTTCAATCGCATGGCTAGGCTAGGTCCCCATGTACTACATGAATCACTGAAAAGACATGGTCTCTAATAACATGATCTTCTTTTGAATAGCCAAACATACATATATTTCGTCGTTAATCATCGTATACAGTCGAACCTATAACTGATAAGTGAGAATAATATCGGAAATGCGTGTTAACAATCCGGTAACGCATAGGAAATATCCCGTGGGTAGCCATAAAGTAATATCATAACTCCCATGTTTTGATGTTATTCCTAATAAGATAAGGATAACTTGCTTCACTCTAAGTTGTGAGAGTCCGTCTTCGATATAGCGGAGATTTGAAGAAGCAAAGAATAGTTATTTCAGGGATGATTGTAGTATTTCCTTGACATTTCCCCACAACAACAGCTAACAAAGATCTATCAGCTCCTTCTCGGAGCCTGTCACTTTTCCCCATGGCTTGCACAAACGCTTTTCTCTAACATTGGATTCAAAGCTTGAATACTGGTATGGGGTTATCAATATCTTGGATAGGGTCCGCAAAGGATGGTGTAGTTTAGGGCAAACATAATATTCAGCATAAACACTCGAATTATATTAGCACGTCTAAGTACTCAGTAGTATTACGTATATTGTGCTATATTATATTTATAGTAGTTGAACGTTCACTGTTGAATACAAAAGCGTAAAAAAGAACACGCCCGATAGAGAAATTCATCTTGTACCTTATACTAGCAGGTTCCTACACACCGACGGGTACCACGGCGATGCCCGTAAAGGGCGTAAGGTTGTGGTAGAAAAGTTCGGAGCTCACCGTAGAACTCACTACCTTTAGTCCTGTTGCTAGTCTGTTCTGAGATAGGAGTATATCATCCACTTAGCCCTACCGTGACTCACCGGCCTCCGCCTGGCTTGCATAGTCACATGAGACATACATAATATCTGCAATCAATGCAACCGGAGCACATAGCGGGCGTAACGGATTGCTACCCGGTTAGTACCGCTCCCGGGTGTATCACAAGGCAGCAGAGACAGATAAGGAGAGACAAATAGAGACAGTTAGGGGGAGACTAAGGTGACTCGTCACATTGTTGTTGCTGCCCAAAAGCAAGTTTTCGAACCGAGGATTTGAGTGGGAGGTACGGGGTCAATTCTGCTTTCGTGTTGGAGTGAAGGACTAGTAGCTTTGCTTGTAAGTACTAGGCGAGTTTGTATAGGTAGAAAAGTGGATGCTCTTGTTTGTGCCGCAATAATAATCATGATACGTACCACACGCTGGGTGCAGCACCCTGATGACTGATAGGCTTTCCTTGGGTCAGCAGATTCCCCATGGTCGCCTCTGGTTACTCTCTTTTACTAGTTTGCGGTGCTTCTTTTTTTCCCGAGTACACTATCGCACTATCTAGGAAGGGACACGAACCAAACTGTGACCAAAACTTCTTAGAGAATCCGCAGCCCGTATGTTAACATATGACTTGATTGATAACACTGCTGGTTACGTACGGTAACACGCAAATCAGGCCATGCAACGAAAAAAAGACCTTTCGGTAGCGTAATAACGTATCATTTTGGCAACACAATGGGAATATTGATTTTGAAATGAGCTCTTTTGGTCTAGCGGGGCATGTTGTATCTAGCCACTCGTCTTGCCGTGGTTGACACCGTCTTCCAGCGAATTCTTGTCTAACCAAGTCCAATACTGCTTCTGGTACCACTGTATCCAAATGAATGCAAGTGGATAATCGACCTTCCTAATACAAGTATTCCCCTCGATAGTTACCAGTTGTAGTGAAAGCCACTCCTTCAGCTCAGCCTTTGTCCCGAGGCCTGTATCAAATTGGGCCTTGGCCCCTTGATTGGAGCTTGTGATTTTCAGTGGGACGATCCAGTTGGCACAAGCCCGGGTATCACGGTGTATGCTACCTCTTTCGATTAGCATGAGGGTTGATCTCCACCGTAGAGGTTCTTTGAATGATTTTCTAACGGTGGCACACTTTAGCTGTTAACGCAAGCTTGGCACGAGGAAAAGGGCACGCACTAGTTCTTCCTCAATTTCCGTGCATAGAGTTCTCAGGGATCGAGTCCAGCGGGAGACTGTATACACTTTGGGTGCCGGCTTTATCTTGTGGGGCTCTGCATCCTCGGGGCAGTATCGTTTCTTATGAGACAGATCGCCGAGAGTTACTGACAGGATTTTCCCCTTCAGCTCCTCGGAGATTGTTGGCAGAATAGGCTCATCCAATTCCACTAAATCGTCGAAAGGTGGCCCTGATGTGACTATGCCGTTGCTTAAATTGTATAGTTTAAGTTCTCTACATATAGAAGAGTAGCTAGTCGTTTAGGTTAGCGGATAGGTAGTAAGGGAGCATACCGGAGGATAAAAGAGCTGACTTCTCTTTCCACAGCAGGCTAATGACCGCAGCTGGATTGCGTATATATTTATTTGGCAATTCCGTTACCGCTTCTAGTTCGGCAACTAACACACTGCTTAATACAGTATGTCGGCTCTGTTTCACAATAAATAGTTTAGATAGCGCGAAGTTCTTGACTAGTATATGCATGTTAATATAGGCATCGGCTAACAATGAGCGACGGTTTTCCATACTAGCTAGCCCAGCATACACCTTATCACCGAGCTGATCTGCAGCCATGTTGATGACATCAGTCGAGGTCGCGCATCTATCCTTGCTCTGCCTTTGGGAGTCTTCGCATTTGTTAGAATTGACCGGGATATGTCCCCTCCGTCGCACTAGAACACTCGGAGTCGGTTATCACTATTCTGAATGGATTTTGTGGGGACTCTAGGAGCTTCTGCTTTGGAAATAGTCGAAAGGAGAAGAGAATAAACCCGAGAACTACTCACAAATCTGGCGCATGCAAGAGGCATAGAACCGGTTCACCCAACGAATGGGTTTGGGATCGTCCTGGCACCGGGATCGGTCCCACAACCTGTCGGCCATCTGTAGCGGAGGAAGGTCTGCGCTCAAGGTCTGCCAGAAATCAGCACGCGGCGCCTCAACACTACTTTGGAGCCCTTGGATGATATTCTCTGCCGTGTGTTTGGCGATGGATTTCTCGGCGTCATTCGCAGTCTCTTCTGGTGCTGCGGGCTCCCCATCGTGCTCTCCGGAACCACTACTTGCCGGTGCAATCTCGGCCAGTGGCTGTGGCCCATCGACGACCTGAAGCCCGGGCGATGTAATGGGCGACTGCTCTTCGACGGGATTTAGGATTTGAGCAAGGGGAATCTCCCGAGCAGGATTCAATATCTGTGCAAGTGAAATCTCGCGGCTGGGATTCGGAACCCGAGAGCTCGTGGCCTCTGCAGGGGGGTTCAAGATGTGAGAGAGCGGGATTTGCCTGTCGGGATTCAGGATTTGTGAGAGCCTGATAGCCTTGTAGCCTCGCGACATGACGAATTCCAGTGCTCGCAAGACGAAATGGCGCCGCGTACAATAAGTATGTAAGTAGAAGTATGGATGGTCCCGCGATGGTCCCGCGATGGTCCCGCTATTTGATCACTTGTTAGACTAGAACAGGTATATAAAGGGCCTGCCCCGCTCTATTTAGCGTGTCTCACACGCTCTGGCCCCGGGATTGGCTGCAGTCGGGGTAGTCTCGCGTGGGAAAACCGTTGGTTATGCAATTACTGCATACACATATGATAGTAAGGGGATGTCTAGATCCAGACGTGTTTTTACAATAAAGTGGGACTATAGGTAGGTAGTCTTCGTTTGAATGGGAGCCTGGATTCTAAGGCCACCATCACCTACACCGTGCATAGCTGGCGTCTAGTCTCTAGTGTTGTTTGTGCAACCAAAACATCTTGGCATACCCGTTCTACATACAGTTCTGGCAGTTCTGGGCACAGTGCGCGTCAGCACACACAACACCGGAAAGACGTGTCTCCCACTGGGCAGTGGTCGGTGGCTTCGTGTGTCTCACAGACTCGACCAAGGCCGTTTGCTGGTAACTGCTTTTCCCGATCGCACGACTCTGGATATTTGCCCCTGTGCTCACTCGGGTAACTGGTAACTGGCAACGGGCTAACAGCTGATGAGCATCGCCACATTGGGGCTAATTCTATTGAGCCATGTCGCAGGAGAAGGCTAAGCGAAGCGCGTGGAGGGTGTCCCAGGTGGCCAGACAAGCAGAGGGACTGAGTCCGTCCTAATCTCATCCCATATCCCATCCCCAATCAAACGGTAACCAGATCCCAATCACTCTATATGTAACCGGCAAACCCCCCCCTACCATAATACCTCACACCACTCCACCAAACCTCTAATACAACATGCCTCTATTATTACGGCATATTGCCTAGTGTTGGTAACACAATATTATGTTACCACCACCTACCTTCGTTATTCTACATCACATAAACCTACTTACTCTTTTCCTACCACCCAAGACCACCTGTCGACTGCATTCCTTCATCTATGTATTTGAGTCGCCAAGACATTGAAAATGCAAAACCCGATGACCGTGGCCTATATCGCGTTCGCCTTCCTGGTGATCATGACTTTGGTCGGTGCGTGGTTCACCCATCGATTCTTCCGCCTCCGTTCCTATTACCCTGCGCACCTCCACAACCGCATCCTTAGGATCTACCACTTTGTGGCCGCTTTGTTCATACTGCTCGCCTATTTGGCCATAGGAATCACCCTCCTCGTTCTAGCGAGTATAAAGGGACAGATGTGGGCAGATTGGTCATGGAGATGGTCCGTTACAGGAGCGCTTCTTGATGTAAGAGGATCCGGAAAATCTATGATAACATGGCTAATACTGAGAAGTCCTTGTGTGCCATCAAATCGACTAAGCAAGGACGTCGATTTCAGCAAGCTGTCTATGTTCAAGCCGTCGTCGCCGTGCTTGAGATTGTCTTGGTGATTGCCAGCCCTGCCATTCCCGATCCCACTGCTTCCAAGTACGTTACATTCGGCGTTATCATCTTCCACGCTCTGTGGACGTCTCTATCGGCGTGGTACTGGACGTCTCCTCGGAACGGGATAATTCGGCTGGTCGCAAGCGTTGGTCAAGGCCTGGGCGCCGTAACTTTGATCTGGAGCGAACTAGGTTTCGTAATTGCAAGCGACTCCTCCCCATAGGGTCTAGCACTTTAGCTAACTGTAGCAGCTGTTTTGTTCATTTTCTGTTATTATCTATGCTACGCAGTTAGGCGAATCTCAACAATCCTTCTGGCGCGTCGGGTCAATCCAACAGCGAGCCGACCCGGGCTCGATACAAACCCGCTTGACAGCAGAGGACAGGCCAAAGTATAACGTCGTATTCTTCGGAAAGGGGATGCAGAGAACCGATTTACTTCGAAGAGTGCTCAACTGGCCGCCGGTGAGCCCGGAATTCGGTGGCGTGGGCCTGTACGACCACCCGACGAGAAGCGACGCCGTGCTCGCCAGCGTATCTCCGAATATTTGTTTACATGCGAAAGACAAGGAAACGTACATACGAGCCCTTATCAAATCAGCTGCCGCCATAGTCCTAATCTACGATCCATCAAATTATGAATCGCTCGAGTATATCAGAACCCTGAGGGGGTTCCCGGACGGGCAACCTGTATTGATGGTATCTTGTGGCGGTCTTCGCGGCGGTATCGATGAGGATTCTGTTGTCCCTGAAGGGGTCGCACAAGATCTAGCGAGGCAGCACGGATGGAATTATACTACTGCAGACGAAATAGAAGGGGCATTCAGCGACCTGCTCGCCAGTATGTTTGCGAAGCCTCGACTAAGAGCAACCTACTCAAACAAGCCGCGGTCACGGTACGTAGTGTAGCAAATATTAGCATAGAATGCGGCGCTTACCGATATTAAGTAAAGGAGCTACATAAATAACTAGTTAGCCATTATTATTTACAAAGAATTATATGGCGCCCGAGTTTCTCTAACCGATTTCTTGCTATAGGTGTCGTGAAAGAACTGCTATGTAGGAGGGCTATCCTCATACACAAAGGAGCAGTTGTCACCCCTGAGCCTTGACTTCGAACGCAACCTACCTCGCTCATTGATCACGCAACCATCTTCGGCTATTGGACGGACTCTACTACATCGGGAGCGGACGCCGAAATGAGCAAACGGACCGTCTTGCTACTTTGCGGTAACCTCTGCCCAAGTTATGAACGCACAAAGCGATACGGCCCCTGCTAATGCTCTGCGAATACTCTGCGTAGATCCTTGGGGGGACCGGGTGGACAACATTGCTTCGTTTGCCTGAGCATTGGTGGGGTTGGGTATCACAATGAGAAGCAAGCCAGGGGTCAACTTTGCCATTGTCAGAAGTGCGTATGCGGGAACACAGCTGGTGAGATCCAATTGCTATTTGCCAATATTCCCTGGGGTAGGGAGCACAGGCCTAGTACCTATAACCTCAAAAACCTATGTATCTACCATTAGGCTTTGTTCCCTCGTTTACGACTGCCTGCTTGTACAAGAACCACCATTTACTCAACACGGGGGAAGTACAGAGTTATAAACCCGTCATTGGCCGCTCTACATACTGAATTGTGCCTCCTGTAAGACTATAATTACAATCCCCTGCTCGTAAAAAGTGCTCACGCAACTTCAAGTTGATGACTGTGTACATGGCCCTGCACGATCCCGACGACCTTGGCCTCGGCGCGAGCTTCTGCCATACTTACCTATAAAGGTATGCGACAGCAATCGCCCGAAATTATTTAAATAATTCCTCGACTTGAAGTTACTATTGGGCAATAGAAGAACGGCATTCATCGCCTGATGCTACGTATATTTCCGCCGGGTCCTCGGTCCACCCTTAGTCAGTCGGTTGCTGAAGCACGGCTGCAACGTTTGCACTGGAAAACAAGATGGCGCTCGGCACTCATGCTAAAATCCAGCTGCCCAGTTAACGCACAGGAAGTTCCGTGGCCCGTCCGAACCATTAATTACTCTAACGGTACTAAAGAAATACCCAGAAGAATCTGCCAGTCTATCCTATTGGTTTCTCCTAGTGCTCATCACAACGTCAAGAAAATTGCTCACCCTCTAACATTCCGAACAGTAACATGTCGTTCTCCAGCGCCTGTAAATGATACGTATTATTGACGAGGCCTGTAGCTCTAGCCTCCCAACGTTTTCATGTAACCTAAGGACCGTGATACCGGCCGTATCATGCATAAAGCTAACCAAGTAGTAATGCCCTTTCATCATAACTTGTTTTGCCCGGTTTCCAGTGCTGTATGGTGTGGCCATGTCAGAATTTAGTTGGCTGCATACCGACTGTTAGCTTGTCGTGGACAGCTCCACGTCATGTCTCTGTATTCAGCCCTGGACAAGGACTAGAACTGGGCTTGCAGGTGATCTAGAGATGGTGGGTGCATGCAAGCCGAATAAGAATCGATCGATTTGAGACCAAGTCACTAATGTACCATAGCTGATCCGGGCCGTGCCACATATTCATTCAGATCGCCTACTCTAGGGGGCCAAAGTATTTTTGACTTAGAGGTTACAAGCCGTCTCGTTGGTTCATCCATCATGTCTAGGCCTCGATAGGCCAGATAAAATCTACCCGGGCCAGCAACCCCACATCGAGTGTAATGGCCCTCCCATCTATCTATACAGAGAAAGGGTATTGCATTCGCTGCCGGGGTGAAGATAGTAGCCGTGATTTCGGAAGACTGTAGCTCACAATTCGGAGGCTAAACCAAGAATAGCATCTTTTCGGCCACCACCGCTAGCCGATGGTCTTCTAACCGCTTATTTAACATGGATACCGTTGTTCGCTCTTCCTTGAAACTACAACTAATGACAAGAAATAAAAATAGAAAAAGTGAACCGAAGGCTTATTGTGGCTAAGAGCAGCAATAGCTAGTTCCAATAATCTAGGCGCAAATACCAATCGAAAACATGTGGACTATATGGTTCTACCTATATTATAGGGCGTTATTCCTAGAACACACGTGCTAGGGTCGTATCCCCAATCCCGAGAATAGAACTCGATTTCCCACGATCTAGGTCGCCGAGGAACCGCGTCTAATACTTGAAACGCACGCACGTTTTGTGAATAAGTCACTAATAGAGACTCCATAATGAGCTATCGACTTGGATGAAGCGAATTCACGCAGCATTCTTGTTCCGCCAGACTCAGACTGTTCGCGTTGGTTATTACGCCAGATGCCAGCTGTAGGAGCTATTACTCGATGCTCCCACGAGGTACAAGGCAAACAGTATTCCCAAACAGATGACAAATAACTGCATCGGTACACATGGCTGTCATCTACCAGTCTAGTTGGTTTTTGCTGGGACTAGGATGGTGTGTTTCCCAGTAGCGGGCGATAGCCGAAGTAAGCAGGACGCCCGATCCAATACGCTCCCGTCATTCCCACGTACAACATTTCTTCCTTGTTATCTGCCCTCTTTCGCCGCCCAACCCTCCCTCCGCTGTCACCGTATTTGCTGTGTGCTCGAAGAAGAGCCCGTTTCTCTTGCTTGCAGCGCAAGTATTTACCCCATACAACATCAACTTGGCCGCCCTCAGGTGAGAGTCGCGTAATTATTCCAACTGCAAGGATCGTCGACGTTCGAGTCTTACTATCCGAATACATCTGCTTATCAAAGCCTTAAGATAGTGAGGATCATTACCGGCGATGCCCGCTCCAAGGGCAGGGTTGATCGATACTCATCCCGTATTTATTAAATTGTGCGCATCGTTGTGGTGACCTGTCCCATACCTGAGTCCTGAGACAGAAGAGGCTACTCAGCCACTGGAGCGCTTAAGAATCTAGCCACCTGTGGCCAATGCCTGGCAACTCCATCCAATCAAGAGGCAATATCAAGTCTAGGCGTTCCGCATTGAGCTAAGCACCAGATCGAGGTTAGTCTCATTGGTCCGTGGTTAACTAAAGTGACAGACGGCACAGTGTCGTGTTTATCCCAGCCAGATCCCAGCTTGGGGTTCAACCGGCGAGCAGATCACCTTCTCGCATAGACAACTCCCAGTGCCCCCAGGTATTCCTCAAAGTTGTCCAGAATACATAGTTGAGGTGATTTTAATGAGCGGGAGGTGGGGGGCCCCCATCGCTACTACAAGGAACCATGCATGGCATGGGATATGAGATGGAGAAAGCCTATGGATTTGGGCGCAGATGTAATACAAGCGGAACTAGGAGCGTAGTTCGTACACACAAGACACTGCTAACGATACCGCCAAGCTGGATGGCAGTAGTTCTCTGGCGCATATTGCCGTAGGACTTGTCTTTTTTCGCCGTTTCAAGATAATAGAATGCAACTGTAGCATTCAGTGGCATCTACTCTCAGCAGAAGAGCACAAGGGAGGAGAAGGCAAGACGAGGAAAGCGGCAGCCAGCAATGCCAAGCTAATTATCACAACAGGGAGACAGAAAAGAAGCGGTCACATACCTCGTGTAGCCATAACTTCTACACGGCCAGGAGCACACGGCAAAAGCAAATTAAATCCCGAGTCCATCTAGCCCAAGCGAGCTTGTCTTAGTGTGCATTATGCTCTGTAGGCGTCTCTGTGGCATTCCACAACTTAAGCGTACCTACCAGCAACTACCAACTGATGCCGTACCGGGGTTTTCCTATTTAGCTGTGGCTAGGGGTGGCCCCGGCCGTGGGGAGCCCCTTAGTCCAGATCAGCTCGTCCTACACAAACTTGAGGATGCCATCCAAGACGGACTAGCCGCTAGTAGTGCCCGCCTTGCTATAGATCATAGGCTGCAGGGAAAGCAGTACTCCTCCTCTACCATGCTACACAAGCACTAACGTTTTGTACACGGTACTAGGCTCCCCTCCCCCAGACTACCTCGTGCCGCGCGGCGGGTCGGCGAGCTGAGAGTAGCATAGGCTCCCTACGGCTAACACGCCCGTTGGTGATCGAGTAGAAGGACAATCTAAAACAATGCCGAATATGCATGGTACACCGTGGGGGGTTACCCTATAGAAGCGGGCTTCAACCGCAAGGGAGTTTCTTTTGGGTGGACAACATGGATGGGCGCACCGGGTATGGATGTGGCCGCCCACCCCGTGCCGCAACTCTTCCAGTGATCCTACTATTTGAAGTGTGATTACGTCCTTCTTCAAATAATAGCATTCACACAGTCGACGACTAGGCGACTGTCATTCATGAAGTTTAAACACCCCCACCCCCTTCGGCAAGTATATCTTGATCACTCCAATACTAAACATATCCGCATCTGTCAGTATGAACTATACCAGTTTTATCAACGACAACTAACTCTCCATAGTGTCTTTACGATGCAACCGCAACGAGTATCAAATATGAATCCAACACAAAACCCCAACTCCCTGCCCACCTCTACCAAGCCCATACCAAGCGGGCAACTACCTAATGAAGTCTCTACGATTACGTCCAGGTGGCACACCTTCCCGCCAACGATAGTAAATTCATCTTCTCGATCTCCCATGCCCATACCGCAAGTTCCCGTCAACAGCCCGGCGAGCGAATGTCAGTCGAAAGAGTCAAGCTGGAATACCGATAAAAACTGTAGTTGTCCGTCCGACAGCGGTTCCGACGACTTCGCTGTGGACGAGGAAGAGGAGGATGAACTGCCCATCGTAAATGAGCTCCCTTTTATCAAGCCATTTGATCTTGGGCATCTTGGTTTTGCGCCTGTTGTTTTTTCACGTTCCCCGCCTCGGCCCGCGCCCTCGTTCTCCGTCCTTGGTGTAATGATCGAGGGCTTTATTCAGGGCAAAGCATATTGCCCCAATCCGTTTCCTTCTGCCAATCAAGTTGAGATGGCAATAAGTGCTAAATCTAAGTGAGAAAGCTCCGTTGTTTATAGCGCCTGGCAGACCGAAACTTATCAATATCCCAGGAATGAGAACGAGAACGAGATCAAGATCAAGAATGAAGACGAAGAGGCAGTCGAGAAGACCTATCACGACGAGTACTTAGAACATGATGGTGGATATCATTCGAAAGGGTGGTAATCTCCTACCCAACATGAAACGGATTAGGAGCCAGCATCTTTTTGGCTGTCTCTTCCACGGATGGTGTGACTATACGCGATTTTACGGAGCAGCGCTTGTTTTTCTCTTGCCCACATTAGCCTCAACTGCCATTAACGATTATGATACCCAAACGGCGGTTTTTCTTCTAGGAATTTAGCGAGGCGTTATATAGGGCTTAATACAATGTATAATAATAGGTAGTCGTCTATGCTAAAGCAGTACGAGTAGATAGACTCCAAAGACTCGCGATGGCAGGGATGTTATAGTAATCGCGCCGTCGCCGTATCAAAGCGATCCTCATTTTCACCCTCCTGTCCGGGGGGGCTACTTCGTGAAATCCAAGTTGCGGCTAATCTCAGACGTGCTTCGAGTCTCAATGGGTACTGCTATCAGTACCCCGTCAAAGAGCCTTAAAGTCCTCATCTTTTATTTCGAGCTAATCCAGCTATGGCGGCCCTAGTAACAAGGTTGAAGTTATATCCCCTACAACACATATATATCATGAAATGACTTCTTGGTATTTTATCGACTAAGTCTTACCTATAATATGACACCAAACTATTGAAAAAGGTGACTCGGGGTGGCTCGCTTTAGAATTAGAAATGTGTCTACCTAACAACCGCACCATCGTTAGATACTGCGCAGTAATCTACAATTGAATTAGTTAGCGTAGAAGAGGCTATAATGGCCTGTGTAAATTCACATGCACAGGACACTGTTAGGCTTGCTTCCTATTGAGTGTAGCTTTGCCTGCGGCGAATAGTAGCTCGCCAAAATCCCTCAACTCTGTTCCGTTGGCCCAAAGGAATATGGCATTGAACACAATGATAGGAAAATTCATTTTATCTGTCGACGTCAAGAGTTGCGCGGTTATAAGATTCAATACAAGAATATTCCAGCGTCAATATGTGCCCGCACATCAAGGAGGCCAGTGGCAATCATGGAGATCCTGGTATGCTCACTCGATATCATGCAATAGCCAGCGCCGCCATTTTTTCGCAGAATAGGGCAAGGCTTCGGAGGTTTCTATAAAAGGTGAACGGAGATCAGCGAACAGTGACCAGACGGAATCTTCCCTAATGGGACAGAGTATATCTCCTTGGGCAGGACACTGATGAATACTTGATTACCGGATGGATCAGGTCCATTACAAGACACCGTAGTGACGTTGATTCGACGTTAAGAAAGAATGGGGTAAATACTGCCTTGGACCACCAAAGAAGTCACATGAAATAAGCAAAACGCTGTATTTTGCTCTCTTACATTTGAGATTTCGTTTGCCTAACCATAACATATCATACAGGTTTCTTGCCGGTCATCCCGTCTCATATGTGTCTTGTGAGCATGATCTGACGTCGCGGTCATGTCCGAGTGACAAACCCACACTGGACAAACCAAAGGCCGCCCAATTGCTGCCCGACAGTCTGGCTTGGAATAACATCGCAAACAACTTCCTACACAAACGGCGTGTTTCATGACTTATGGATCCCTTTTACCCATTCGTTTCGATTTCACATGATCCCGTCCGTTATATTCTGTCACGGAACAGAAGTGCAGCTCTATTAAACCACAACACTATCAAAAGATAGAACGTTATCAGGTCGAACGAACCTGACCGTCTGCATCTTATATACCAGTACTGTGACATATTCTAATCCGTAGTAGAATAATGATAAGTTCACCCCAAGAAAGCTCGTAGGACTGTAAAAACGATCAAGTTTAACCTAGCTTAATTAAAAGCAAGTAGCAGAGGGCGCGTTATGAAGAAGAATTGGTAAGTCCTCCTTGCTTGGTATTCCGCTGAGTTCCTCTAATGCTTATTAGGGGTAGTTTATATCTAAAGGAACAACTGAAACCAATCATGCCTATCATCTGTTGTCATATGTCATAAGCCTAACAAATACCTCCATCATACATTAACCCTTTTATTTTCCGAAGCTATAACCTAGCTAGTGAGAGGACTCTACCTACGACTACAGCAATGATGTCACCAGAGCTGGTTCAGGTTCTCTGGTACGGCAAAAAGAATAAACATATAGGTTCTAAAAGGTTAGTGATTCTAGTCACAAAGTTGTTACGTCACTGTTAGAGCTAAGTTACCGATCCCCTATCCACGGAGATACACTAGGTAGATATCCTAGTCCCAACTAGTGGGTGTATTTTAGACTCGAGGACACGTAGGAGTAAAGTGGAAGAAACCACCCATATCCAGCCATCCGATTTGACATACTCGATCGAATCCTCAACAGCCGAAGCATATCAACGATAATTTCGACCTTCGGGATGACTAACATCTTTAATAACATAGTATAGACTCACGCCGGCGCTACGCCTCTTGCCATTAGTGCTCGATTTTCCGACCATCTCCGACCGTCCGACCGTGTGCCTCGAAGACCACGTCTATAAGGCGGAACCCAGAAGGCTAGCCACTTAGAAAGAATCGTAGCCGATACATCCAGCGGCGAAAAATAAGAACAATTCAAAACGCTTTCCACGCCTTATTTCCTATTGTATAACATGAGCGACCGCTCCCAACGACTAGGCTTCCGCCGCGCGATCCGTACAGCCAAAGGGCACTCCTCTATATTACATGCATCTAGAGTATTACCGTTTAATATCACAGGTAAATGGAGAAGAGATGGTACAGTGATCAAGAGTCTTCAGACTCGCATTCGCTGCGCATGCATATATCAATGATTGCTTTCATCTTGCGATTCCTTGCTTCACACGCCCGCATGCCTCTAGAGGAACTTTATGGAGATTCATGTTCGCGGCCTCCTTGACGGCATTGTATCTGAGGTTTCTAATGGTAACAATCATATCGATCCAATCAATCTCCAGTGAACTTTTCCATGTAATCTATAGCCCACGTACACAAGTTCGCTGTATTATTTTCTTGATGAAAGTCGGAAGTAGCCTAGACGGAGTCGTGAACAATTGGAATAGCCCGCCCTGTTCCCAGCGTAACGCAATTGCACACTATACTACCAGATTTAAATGCCTAACACAATGCAATGCTGCCGAGTCAAAGCCCATTATTATTAAAGCCGTGACAATACTGAACAACCCACGATATTTACGCATTGTGTAACCGATCCAAGAACTACGTCCTTGTAGCTATATTGCATCCATTCATCCGCCCTACTTTGCAGTAGTGATCTATTGATAGGTATTACTGTCACAACGATTTAGTCACGTGAAAGCAAGTTTAACCACCCAGGATATAACGTCCATTCTCTACGCACCTTCGAAAGCTACGAGAAATTAACTATACATCATACCTTAGGCGCCAATATCCGCTCCAATCGAGACCTTCCTTTCCACCAACAATTACTCAACAGAAAATTCGATCTAGCTCTTTCACGCCAAGACACGTTGTGTTCTATATACTACTATAGCATCGTCCGGTAGAGTAACCCTAGATGTTGATGGTAAGCCCAGCGACAGCTGGCCTCGCGGCATGTCCATCGTGCGTATTGCTACATCGATCTAGTGGGCTTAGATATAATCATAATTTGAAGGAAGGACCCCCTTCGTAGGCAGTCTCCATATATATACATATATATTGTCGGGAGCCGTAGGCTAGGGGTAGATGATAATCATTGTTGCTGCGCGAAGGATACCTAAACTACCTTCCTAGGTGCCATCTGACTATATACAGGAACAGCCTCTTTTGTCTATATGCTTTGTGATAGTTGCGTTCTCTAACACATAGCATGCCAGTCCGTCTTGTAAAATTAAAGCAAGATATCCGTCCAGGCTCATAAAATGGGCAAAGGTTGAGGGAACTGGATCCCTGAGCAACGGAATTTAATTCACTGCTAGCTATATTAGATCCTTGCCGTGTGGCCAACTCGAGAAAGCCCTTTATTGTAAGCTTTTATTTACTTAGTCTAACCATAGGCATAGTAGATACCAGCATTGATCGCTATCCTAGTGACTAAAATCCTGATCTATACATATGAAGCTTCCTTCGACGGCGTCTTAGACATCGGACATATCATAGGAATCTTTTTATACTTTTCGAGATGTTAGTACGATTAAATCCCTAACATTTCTATGTGAATATGCACAACCTACCTATGCTGCGGTTCTCGCAACTAGCTCGACTGCGTTGCACGAGTATTTGGCTGCTTCAAGTTGAGATTCTTCTTTCAACGCTTGGGTATGAACGTGGATTACGTTCTATTGACACAAACAGTCGGGAGGAGAACGGCTTACTAAAGAAGATGTAATTTCAGGGGCAAGAACATGGCGTGAGCTATAACCATCTAGTAGTCACGCACCCTTGATGTCGGCGAGCATAAGCAGGTAAGGTTCTCTATAAATAACTAACAAATAGGGAATTAAAGTTTCTAAGGGTTGTCACGGCACGATACGTAAACTATATAGTCCTAGGTAGTAGATGCAATATTAAGATTATATACACGTGGTCGCCCACACCCCCTAATCAATATATAAACCGGTTTTATATCGAATATAGATACCACTCACTATTTACGGTAGTACTCCTGTACTCAAATCCGTCAACCGTGTTTATTTTTAGTCTGTGCACGGATAGGTAACCAGGTAGGCTCTGCTCCGGCTAAAAGCAGCGTATGTTACGACGATACAACATCGCTAGCAAACCCGTCCTATGCCATCCACCGGTTTGTTGGGGAAACCGTGACGAGCACGAAATGACCACATGACTAAGGCGTATGTCATGATCGGTTAAGCAACAAGGACGCGATGACGAGGCTCTCTCCTAAAGTTTATTTCAACGATGGGCTGCCGCGGATTGTTCGCCGATCGCCTCAAGGCATATCGTATTCGATACTAGCTGCCTTTGAGACTACAGATCTTACCTTCTGCTTCTTGATAATCACATTGTAAAGCGTACTACGAGGGGCCCTACCGACACTGCAACATGCTGGGATACCAAGCTCTCCTCATGGTCTTCGGATCACGCCTTGCCATGGGCGGCTTGATCGGAACTAGGGAAGTCGCTGCTCCTACGGGTCAGTTCGGGCTTTATGCCTACGGAGGCGGCATCAGCGGCGCGCAGGTGTTCTATTCCAACGGTGAGACATGGTCAACTACTTATAATAATATATCATTGCTAATAACAACGGGGGCATAAAGACATGGCCTTCATCGGCGACCAGACACAGACAGACGACCAGGAAGCTGCCACCGTCCTATGTAAGCCAGAGCAAAGCTATATTCCGCTTGCCATATCCCAACTGGATACATACTTGCTTTGTGGTTTGCTTTCTTGCCTACTTACGTACCTATTACAGTCACTGCAGGACCAAACGACGCGCTCGTCGGCAACCCGGACACGAAGTCGAGCCGGGGCGTCCCGTCTTGGTCGAACAAGACCTTCTTCGTGCCGTCGTCGACGTCGACGTCGCGCCGCGTCGGATTCACGAGTAGGGCCTCGGAGCCGGACACGGACACGGCGGGATTCGTCTTCTACGGCGCGACGGCCCTGCACCAGGGCGCGGACAACACCCTCCACAGCTTGTTCTACGCGGTCCCGACGCCGGTGAAGAAGATCTGGGCTCTGCAGTGGAACGTCACCAAGGGCGATGGGAACAATGGCCAGGTGGCTGTTTCGTTGAGGGTCACACCGCCCGCTCAGCCGTTCAACTTCGTGTAAGTTGTGATGGGGAGCCGTGCTGTGCTGTCGAGAAGGGCCGCTTCGTCCTCTCTGCTGTGTTTCATATGGTATCAAAGAGGAGATATTATATCTGGGGAAGATTACTGTAGGGGAATGCGTACCTATCGTTAGGCGGATGATATACTTACCATCTGCTGTAGCGACGAATTAAATACCAATGCTCTTGTACAACTTGTGTCTCGTAGGAATCAAATAGGTACGATGCCTAACATGCCTGGTTGACTACATCCTAGTATCTATCACCTTAGGTACCTACTTACTTAGTACCCGCCTAAGGCAATTTGGGTATTTCGAACTTGAATCTCTGTTTAATTGTATTTGAGTCCACGAGTCTACGAGCACCAGCACCTGAGCGTGTATATATTTCTTCATCCTTGTACCGTCTACACAAAATATACGTCGCACTAGAATGTACCTACTTACATAACGCAATGAAGGTGCCCGGCTCTATTGCATGGATGTCTAGACCCCACTTGAGCGGGTAAAAATCCGGTAACGGCGGTGTTGGACGGGCTTCGCTGAAAGACTCCATCTCCTTCCGCTCCGCAAGTCGAGTCAAGGGCGCGCCTAGAGCACGAAAGAAATAGTTGGAAAGGAGGAATGTCAATTTATGAGAAGTTATCAAGACTGGTCGTTTGTCTTTTAAAGCCCGTTCAACCCAGTCTTCTGCTTTTCATCCTTTTGTGTAGGTAGTTCGATCGACTTTACAACTTGAATAAGATTTCCTCAACACTCGCGTCTCACGGGTTTTCATTCACCGGCTCACTTATATTCGAATAATACCCACATACCTATTAGTTATAATACTATCATAACATGGCGCCAGCTGCTTGCAAAGTTCGGCATGCCCGCCGAGAAGGTATTTGCTCCTGCCGTCTTGTTGGCGGCCCAGTTGCAATCAATACGACAACTACTGATCAGACTGCGCTGGTTTAGACATACCATCCATCCTACTGATGATACGCGAGTTGGCCGACTATGAGCATGAACTGGACGCCGTCGAAGCCACCGAGGCTTCTCTTAGTGCCACTATCGCCTTTGCGCCCGACAATGTCGAGTCAACCTCAACTGCTCCTAATACCGAGCCCATAACTCGGACACGCCCGGCACGCTGTCTCATACTTTTCAACGAGAAAAACGAGCCCGCGGGCATGGCCCTATACTTTTACAATTACAGCACCTGGCGCGCCAGGGCTGGCATCTACCGTGAGTACACTCAGCCCTCTCCTCTCAAAGAGTGGTGTTGCTAATTATCAATCTTCTAGTCGAGGACTTGTTTGTACGTCAGAGCGAGAGGAAGAAAAACTATGGCAAGAGATTGCTAGTCGAGCTGGCAAAGGAGGTTGTCGCCATGGACGGGGGACGACTCGACTGGAGCGTCCTTAAGTGGAATGAGCCCAGCATCAAGTTCTACGAGTCCATTGGGGCCAAGGCCATGAACGAATGGGTCGGCATGCGTGTTGATGGCGAGGGTTTGACGAAACTAGCGTCTTTGTTAGACTGAGGGTGAAGGTAGGGTGAAGGATGAAAAGGGTTACCGAGGATTGCTTGAAAATTCCGTAGTGGATGTCTCCAAGAAGAAAGTGGCTGGTGTTCAAAACATGCACGGAAGAGAAAAATGACGTTAAATACCAGTTGGCTGCTCTCACCCCTTAGATGATGCCCCTGCCTTTGATAATACTTTCCCGTCGTTTGTTACACCTTGGAAGAATGGAAGATCGCGAGTCAACGGAGCTGAGAGCTTTTGCTCGAATATCCCCCAAGACACGGACCACTTTTTTCCAGGCTGCTTTGTCATGGTGGGCGACATGGCCCAAATGCGACCGTACATGCGCTGGAGCATTCGCGGACTGATGACTCGGACGCCAATGGGGCGCCCATGCCCTCGGGGGTCCTGGTCTTCCATCCCCGTGAGACTCTTCCGCCGGCGGGTACTTCCTCTCTCAATGACGCGCGCGGGTTGTAGCACATGCTGAGCCCAGTTCCATTGACTGTCCGCTGGGTCGAGGCTGCTATCCTGAAGTGGCCGAGCGACGGGCCTTCTCGGGGGAATGATCAACTCATCGGCGTTCGCATCGCCTTTGACCAGAGACGCCAAATGGTCCCATTCACCTTGAGGCAGTGGAGGTAGGAGTTGACTAAGGACGCCGACCCAATGCTTCTTGAGCTTATTCCGGACCAGCTTGGGGCCGTAGGGCCGCCCGAAGCAGTTTGTACCGCTGATGATCTTGCTGGTATCCAAACCGCGGCGCATGGCCTTGGGCCAGTTATTGTCTTGGCGGCTGGCCTGGGAAACAGCAAGGGCGGAGACCATGTCGAGAGACCAGTTGTCAAGCCAGTCCTGGTGGTGCGGCGGGACAACGGCGCCGCCTGCAGTTTCTGGGGCGTCGGGGCGGCGGTTGGAGCGAGGGGCGTCCATTACGGCTTCGACGCGAGATTGTTCTAGTTCGGCGGTATCGGTCGGAGGACGACGGCTCAGCTGAGAAGCGGCCAAGATGCGTCGTCGCTTGCCTATACGGCCGGTAGCCATGAAGCAGAGGTGCTCCAGACGCCTGAGATGGCCGGCATTGGCCGAGCGCAGGTACCGCAGAGAGCCATGGGCCTGTTTGACGTAGGCTGTCGGCGGCGTCTTGTGGCGACAGTCACGGAATCGCTGCTGGATACGCGAGGTGATCCATGGTCGGCAGAGAGCGGGGAGGTAGGTGGATTCCCGGAGAAGATGCCGGTAGAGATGGAGAGGAGTATCGGGATGGGGGATCTGGAGAGGCATGGGAATTTATTGTTTGCGGTATCATGATATATATGCTTAAGTATTCGAAGAGTTGAATTTCAAGTTCTCGACTAGGTATTGCCTAGGTTAGCATATATCGTGCTCTTATCTTGCTTATCGGGCTACAGGTCTCTACAAGCAGGTACGCATCAGGACCATATAGAAGTACCGAGGTTGCATCTTTTGACAGTTTTTGACAATTGGGTAAATCATTAAATCAAAAGGGGAAAACTAGTATTGTTCCCCCTCTTCAATCCTGTTTCTTCTGTTCCTTTCCCCCTTTCCTCTGCCTGAACTGAAATAATGTCATGAATCAGGTAACTAAACCGGTACCGCTATCTACTACCTATGTATGTAGGTAGGTAGGTCGAATTAATGCATGACATCGATTAGGTACGTTGGGATGTGCCGTACCGCGGGTAATATTGCCCGTGAATCGCCAGGATCTTACTGTGAACTTGTGCGCGTGACTTCTCGTGCATATACGGCCTAGTCTCTTTTGAGGAGCGCACTTATCCTAACATTTACTGATCCTATACACTATAGGTATAGCGCTGTACTCAATTGGTCGTCAGAAAGACTAAGTTGGGTTGCGTAATTGGTTTGTGGAAGCTACGCGCACGCGCCCACGCTCGCTAGCAGGACATATCCACTTATGTACTATTTCTCTTTCGGGCCATCGCGTCTCTTCATCTTGACAATCTTTTACGGATCGGATCGGTAATCGGATATCAATCCCTCATGACAGGCCCTGTTGCGGGAGAGATTCGCTAGACCTTGCTCCTCCCCTTACCAAGAGATACATAGGTATGTCAATCTCAGTCAACAACTCCCTCCTGCAACCCTAAAGTTGGCCCCGAGACTGTCAACTTTAGACGCGTCAACTCTACGCGCCCACGCACACGAAAGTGACACGTCTTAACCCCCCTGGCCTGCACTATTCCCAATACCGACTTTTAATTGAATCTGGTGTGCCAAGATCAGGAATCAGTGATCGGTGTTCCATCGCGGAGCGAGAAGAGCCTGTGCATTGTTTGACTCTGGCCATTTTTTCAACAGGCCGCCATTTGCATCTGCGAGTTGCTGGCGCTTCAAGGCCCAAGAATACCTACCTCCCTACAGCCATAAAGCATATACCCACCTTCCCAATTACTACCCGTCTGGATAGGAATCTCGGTAGCCTTGGTGACTTATAGCTTTGCCTTCATTCACTCCTCCTCACAAGTGCATTCATTCTCTTTGCAATGTGCTAGACAACATTAGAATTACCTACTACCTTAGGTACCTACCTACCTAAGCCCACCATTGCCTCACCTTACACACCTTTTCTCGGTACCTACTTCCTCTTCGCTTTTCATTCACCCACTTCAATTGCCATTTGTCTATCCGGGTTAGCAGCTCGTCTCATTGCCAACCCCTACCAAAGCCCGTCAGTCCCCCATTTTCCCTATCAACACTAGACTACTACCTAATAGCTACCTATCATCCAATCCACCATCCATGTAGTGTACCAAAAGAGGTAGCAAACCAAACATCCAGTCTGGCTATTTTGTACCTGCACTACATACTACATACCTGCATATATACCGTGCAGCTGCTGGTAGGTACATACTCTTTTCTATACCTACGAACCCACATGCAATTTGGTCTCTCGCTCTCACTCTCAGAGAGTCTCTGTACCCACCGTTTTGTCTAATTGTTTCATTGTCTCCCTTCCTTGACTTGGTGCATCACGGCCAATAGTCGCTTATGACTGGTACATGATTCTGCCTGCGTATGCATGCGCCTGTTGCCTGTGTTGCTGCACCTCTCTCTCTCTCTCCGTGTGTCTCACTCATCACCATTACCGCCTTGTCGAGTCAACTGTCTGTCTGTCTGTCTGTCTGTCTTATGCGCCTCCTTCACCTCGTCGCCTTGTGGCCTCGATCCATATTCTATAGCTGCCAGAGTTGATATTGATACTCCAGGTGCCTCCCACTAGGTCCGTATACCACGACAATAACGCACTATAGCTTCTGCGGATGCCACTACCGCCATAATCGCATTGGCCCTGGCACTCGATCCCAACAGTCTTCATATAGCGCCTTACATCGCTGTTGTCCTCGCCTTGTCCCGCCCCCTATTGAGTAGATTTTCGGAGCGACGTGACGTCCCTCCATGGCCTCGGCAATCGTCACAGCCCGTCCGCAGCAACCCGCAAACCCTGACCCTACCACCGGTCTGGGGGCTGCCATTGCGCCCTCCTCGTCGTCTCGTCCGCCGTCCTCGAGCGCGCACCAAAGATCCTTCTCCGCGGTACCACCACCAAACATTGCCGTAGCTCCTGGTCGAAGTGGCAGCTTTGATGCTGCCGGGAGAGATATCACCATGTCCCAGCCACAGTCGCAACCCTCCTCCCAGCAGTCTTACACCATGAGCCAGCCTCAGTCGCAGTCGCAGTTTTCTCGGCACCAATTGCCTGACCATCCTAGGAGAAATGGCCAGGATCACCCACGGATCATCTACAAGGTCAGCCGCATTGCCCCTTTGCTTCTACCCGGTTATCCCACCCCAGCGCATTAACCCGCATTTCCTAGGCTGTTTATTCCGGCGTCGATGTATACGAAATGGAGGTCAACGACGTGATCGTGATGCGCCGTCGCAACGACAGCTGGCTCAATGCTACGCAGATATTAAAAGTTGCCCGGATAGATAAAGGGAAACGCACGAAAATCCTGGAGAAGGAGATCCAGACCGGTGAACACGAAAAAGTCCAAGGCGGCTACGGGAAGTACCAGGGCACATGGATTCGTTTCGAGCGAGGCGTCGAGGTGTGCAAACAGTACCATGTCGAGGAGCTACTGCGCCCACTCCTCACTTACGACATGGGCCAGGACGGTGGTGTTGCTGGTAGAGGGGACTTAAACACACCTACAAAGGAGCAGGCTATGGCGGCTCAGAGGAAACGCATGTACAGCGCGGGCAATGACGGGCGCTCAAATGGTATGTCGGGGACATTCTTCAAAAACATCTCGAGCACGGCGTCCAACGCGGTCGCTGCTATTAGCAAGGCCCGGTTCGATTCGCCCGGCCCGAGGAGCCGCAATGGGCCAACAAGACCGCCGAGCTTCAGTCGCCAATCCTCGATGCAGAATGCGGACGATTTCCCGGGCAACTCACAACAAAGCTATGCCTCCGACTATGGCCAATCTATGGACCCGGTCTATTCTACACAAAACTCGCAGATATTGGCTAGCGACGAGCCACCCCGTAAACGCCAGCGAATTGTTACACCAGCGGAAAGCTATGGATATACCTCCCAATCCATGGAATTGTATGCCAACAATTATCCAGGATCACCGACAGAGCCAAATGAGTCCTTCGTTTACGCCCAAGCTGGCATCAACATGCATGATCCTGACGCCAATTTTCTTCCGCCCCTACCTTTTGATCTCTCCCCCGAAGCCGAGCGCAAGCGCAACCTACTTATGAGCCTGTTCATGGATAAGGGGACAAATGAGACCGACCAGATGCAAATCGAGGCTCTCCAGTCATTAAGCCCCATTGATCTCGACTCGCCCATTGATAACTCAAGTAACACTGCCTTACATTGGGCCGCCACGCTGGCTCGCATGTCTTTATTGCGTGCTCTGATCTCAGCGGGTGCAAACCCATGTAGAGTGAACGCATCTGGCGAAACAGCCTTGATGCGAGCCTCGGCGGTCACCAATAACTCGGAACAGGTATCATTCCCTGAGCTGCTTGATGTCTTGGGTAATACTATTGATATTCGAGATAAACGGGGGCGCACTGTTCTGCACCACATCGCTCTATCAAGTGCTGTTAAGGGGCGAAGCCATTCTAGTCGGTATTATCTAGAAAGTCTGCTCGAGTGGGTGGTGAGACATGGGAGTGCCCCTAGTAGTCAGACGACAGTAGCAAATGGTGTTGGTGGCGCGGGCGTACCTAAGATGAGCATCGGGCGGTTTATGAGTGAGATTGTCAATGCACAAGACAAGTCGGGTGACACTGCCCTTGGTATTGCCTCGCGTGTGGGTAATAGGAGCATCATATCACAATTGCTCGAAGTAGGAGCGGACCCAAATATCGCCAATGCCGCTGGATTGCGACCGTCCGATTTCGGGGTTGGTGGTGAGGGTGGTGAGGGTGGCGAGACCCGTCCAAACGGCGACGTAGCGGACGGCAGTAGTATGAAACCCGTTGGAAGCGGTAATCTGAGCCGCGAGAGCAGTGACGACATCATCACTTGTAAGTCTTGGGTACTTTTTTTGTTCTGTTTTCAATGCAATAACATGTGCTAACGCTCACCAGCTATCACGCATCTCCTCAATGAAACCTCCAACGGTTTCCAAGCGGAAGTAAAAAAGAAGCAAACAGATCTCGATTCATTGCATGCCACGTTACGATCTACGTCTACACAGCTGAATGATGCTCGGAGGACGCTGGAATCATTACAGGCGGCGGCGAGGTCGCAATTATTAACTCGGCAGAAGGTCTTCAACCTGACACGGGGGCGTGAGGAAGAGCAGAAACGTCTCGCCAAGATTGAGCAGAGCCAGGGACCCCTGGACGGGAGTAGCATATCCTGGGAGACGGACCTTCAGTCGCTGCCAGAGCTCGGCAGCCAAGGAGAGCGGAGGGACGATGGATCCATACCTAGCGCCACAGTCTTGCGGGCTCGAATACAGGCTCTCAAGAATCGCACAGAGCTCACGAGAACGGGCGTGGCGTCACTCAAAAGCCGCAGCAAAGACATTGAAATCAAGTACCGCAAGGTGGTGGCCCTCTGCACGGGCATATCGGAAGACGAGGTCGATACAGTCCTGGATGGTCTCGTGCGAGCTGTGGAGAGCGAAAGGGGCGAGTTGGAAGTTGGCCGCGTGAGGAGGTTCCTCGGCGGTGTCGACACGATAGCATAACGAGCGCATTGGCGTCTGTTTTCGTTGTTCTAACATGGACTAGAAAAGGCACTAACTACCCGGAGTTGGGGGCGGTGTTTGGATGACCAGGGCCGGTGGTACTGCATAGGCATTCTTTGTTCGATTGGTGTTAGTAGTATTTACAGCTTTCTTGTGGTGGGGAAACCAGGCATTCTCGGATCGGATCGGATCAGACCAGGTCGTATAGGATCTTATTTATTGTCTTGACTGCATCGAACGGCGGACGGCATGGATTGATGGATTGTTTAGAGTACTGACCTATATACCTGTGTGCTATGTCTAAGGATCATTGATAGTAAGATACCCTAAGTTAAGGGTTCGTCTATCTCTATTCGTCCCTTGATGGCCTGTCTACTGCTGCTGCTGCTGCTGTGTTATCTATCCTGCGTGGTCTTCTTTCTTGGCGGGTGGTTACGGTAGTGCGTGATCAAGCCAGTATTGTTAGTTAACTTGTATATCATTTCTCATTGTAAGCTTCTATGAGAACTTTGCTGTTTCGGATCTCAAAACCATGCATGGGTATCATTGCGAGACCTCGTCTCTTTAGAGGGAGAGCATCCCTATCCGTACCCATATAGGTATACGTACATATGTTATTTACTCCTAGGAAGCCATTCCTATTCCCATTCCTATCCCCTCCTCCCATGACCTCCGCGTCCGACCACCCCGGCACAAACGTATCAAACGACCATCTTCATATTCGCCAGCCGCAGCGCAGCGTGACTCCAGTCCTTGCCCTTGGCCCTACGAACCAAGTCGCGCACAAACATCTCCACGGCGGCCATGCCACTCTGATCGTCGCCATCTCGTAAGGGCGGGAAGACCTTCACGCGGCCCTCGGACAGTGCAAAGGCGTCACAGACAACGCGCAGCACGCGCACGCCGGGGTGGTAAATGTCGAGGGCGAGATGGTGGGCGAGGTAGGCCGCCAGGGCATCCGTGAAGGGTTGGGGGAAAGTTTCTATTTCAGCGGTGTCGGTCTTCTGGTCTTGGTCGTGGTCTTGGTCTTGGGGTAGAGTTTCTGAGTTCTTTGGCTGTGATACGTCCTCCCGCCACGCCCATCCCTCTTCATCTTTGCCGCCACCTAATTTCCGGCGTCGTAGCCTCTCTTTCTCCTGCTCGGCCGCGTCTGCGGGGCGCTTCCGGCCGTTCTTGTTGCCTTTGTCGGCATCGGGGGATACCAGGAGGGTGGGGTTCTTCCCGACGCGCAAGAAGCGGCGGACCTCATCGGCCGGCACTATAACATCAATGGTCTTGAGACCCAAAGGCGGTACTGGCGTGTCCGATCCCCCCTTTGAACCGTGCTGCTGCTCTTCGTCGGCCGTTGGCCAACCGGTCGTTTTCGTGTCTGGCATCATGACTGTCGGCGGACGTTGTGGTGGTTCGAGGTGGAATCCAAGCGTGAGAGCAACGTCTTTATTTAGAACTCTCCCCTTGCTGCTACTCACGCCGCATTCTTCGATCCAGCGCTCCCAGCTGCGGATCAGCGTCCGCGTCCCCAGGTGCAGGGGACTAATGCGGCAGTCAAAGGTGGTCGAGAGGAAGTCTACCAAGACGGCCTTTAGCGAGGCAGGCATGCGCGTCAAGAGCAAGGGGAAATGCGTGAAAGCGCTGGTTATGTCTTTATCCTTGTTGCTTGCTCGTGAGCGACCCCCAGAACCTGCAATGTTCTGCGTCCACGGTGGGGGGCCTCGCAGTCCCGAGGATGTATCTCCGCTACCATCATCTCTATCTCCATTCCGCTTTTCTCTCTCCTTCGCATCCCGGCCATCGAGCGACGGCAGCATCAAGGCATTGAAGGTGGCCCTCTCGTATGCGAGTTCCAACGACAAGAGCCGCGGGTTTCTTTTCGGCCGGGCTTCCCTCCTTCGTAAAAAGCTACGACCGGGCTTTATTATCCTCTCCACACCCGCATCTGCGTCTGCACCCGCACCTGCATCTGTCTCTGCATCTGCCAGTGTAGGAAGGAGAGCATGCAGACTACACTCTCGCCACTCGACCCTCTCCAGCACACCAAGGCGGCCGAGCGTAGCGTCGCCCTCGAGGCCGACCTGGACGCCGCGTACCACATCGCCCACGAGGGTGTCGCGTAGACGGCGGGACAGGGTCTGCAGCCCCGCCGCGGTGAGGGCGTTTTGGGCCGTGTATAAGGGGGAGACGCGGAAGGTGGAGAATGTTGTGTTGAAGAACTTGAAATCCGGCTCCTCAGCCTCCCTCTGTCTCCGGGCCGAGTCTCCGCCTGCATCATCTGAGTCGTGGGCTGGATCTGCCTGGGAGGCATTGTCGTCGTCGTCGGAAGCTGAAGCCTCTGCTTCTGATTCGGGTCCCGGTTGGGGCGCTTCTACTGCGGCGGGTCGTCCTCGTTTTCTAGGAGGCATTGTGTTGTGCTGTGCTGTGTATGTCCTTTATAAACTTGGGATTACGTCCGGCCCGAAATACAAAGGAAATCGAGAGTTTCCGTGCTGATACGCTTGTTTGTTGTTGAATTGACGTATAGTAAGTACCCAGATAGGTTAAGTACCTACTTAGACGTAAATGATGGTAGTAGTGGATAAATAGCCAATCAATCGACAGTGCTAGACGACCGAGACGCGTCTCTCCAATGGCGGATTCGTCTTCTTCGCGTAGTACAAGTTTCCAGCTGTGATTTTAGACCTGGTGACACGTGATACTTTAACAATCGCAAAGCTATCGGCCTTTGTTGCTCTTCAATGGCAGGATAGAGGCTAGCGAAGGCGCGCTGTTGATAGCAAATGACGATGGTGGTTGTCGCCGGTAGTAGTTAGATGGACCCGCTAATGCTTGCAGCTCGTAGCGGGGTTAAGTCCCCTGAAACCGTTGTAGCAGGTTAGTGAGATGCACGCTATCTAACTACCTAGGTACTATCATTCAAGTTGCATGCAACCTCGACGTCTTCGATTCCGAGGTTCTAATACAGATGTAGAACCTCTTCACACTTATTTCTTCTTGGGTAACCCCTAATAAAGGAAAATCACATCAAGGGGCCTAATACTTGTACTTTGATTGGGTCTGTTTGCCATGCTGATGTACACAGAGCCAACCATAGCATTATAATTCGTATTGGGTATCTCTCTTTCTAGCCCGTTTCATTCCGAACTCGTGAATATGACATCACATCCACCCACGATATCCATACCTCCCACAACCACCCTCGACGATGACGACGAAACACGTACCGACGACGACACCGCCGACACCGACGCCGACTCAGACGATGCGCATTATTCCCCTATAGCCCGCCACTTCCCACTCTTCACCTCCCTGCCGCCCGAGCTGCGGCACGAGATCTGGCGCCTCGCCGTGCCGTCGCCGGGCATCAACTTCTTCAACGTGCACTGCTTCCCCCGCGACCACATCGGCTGCAACCGGAGCACGTCGCCTCCGTGGGCGTACCTGGACCTGCGGCGACTTGCTATCGACGACCCCGACGTCGCCGTCTCGCGTTACGACCCGTCCGCCTGGCAGGCCCGCGCCGCCGTGCGCCAGTCGTGCCGCGAGGCCCGCCTCATCTGCGCGCTGCCTGCGCACAAGGCCGCCGACATCACGCTCACGCGGCCGAGGCGGGGTCTCTTCGTGCGAGCCGGCGACGGCCAACTCCGCAAAACACCCCTACGCATCCGAGACCCCGGTGGAGGCGAAGGCGAGGAGGGCAAGAGAAGCGAGAGTGAGCCCTCTTCATCGACGGAACCTATCGTCCGCCGCGTTGTGCAGGTGCATGTCGACGACATCCTTTGCCTGTCGGTAGAGAACTGCAGCTTCAACCTGCCCTACGAAGAGACACCCTCGTTCCCCATCGACGACGACGACGACAACGACGACGATGGTAACGGCGACGGGCTAGCCGCCGCGCCGGGTGACGCCGACGAGGGCTGGGCATACGACCCACAGCTCACGCCGGCGCTACCGCCGTCGATCCCCGCGGACCGGCTGTGCGCCAGCATGGCGCGATGCAGCATGGCGCCGCTCCGCATCACGACCGACGCGCTGTTCGGCCTGCTCTACGGGCACATCCCGGGTTATCTGGAGCTGCGACCAGGCGAGCTCTGGCCGGGGCGACTGCTTCTCATGTTCGACGCCGTCACGCAGGACGTCGGCGGGCGTGATCTCGCAGAGCTCACAGCCACCCCCGAGGTCGTCTGGGACCGATTCGGCGACTGCTACGTGCGTCTGCCGTGGCGGACGGGTGACTTCAACCCCCCCGACGGCTTCCCTATCATGTACCGGCTAACCAAGGTATGGCCCGAGACATGCGACATACGGGCTAGGTATCTCACGTCTGCCATTCTCCGTTCACCCAAGAGACCCGCAGGTTCGTCTTGAAGGGCAGCCTACGTTCCGCTAGCGGGTGACGAGGAGATATGTATATATAGATAGCATGGAGAGATAGATAGATAGACTGAGGGCCAAGGTCCGTACGATTGGGTATCATTTATGGCCCAAATTTGCTCTCAGAGAACAAGAAGCAACGTAGTAGTAGTGAGTTGAATGCATGTTGTTGAACTCTCTTCCCATGTTGATTCCGTGCTCGCCCACCCATGCACGCTCCCGCGGGAAAATGAAGATACAGAACCCGACCCGACCCGATTGAACGCCGCGCCATGCAATGAATTTATAATGTCACAAAAAATATTTCCGCCGCGCCAGTAAGCACCCGACGACCAAACCAAACCAAGCCAGACCAGACCTACCCGTAGCATCGGTCGTTTACGGAGGTGCTCCAGGCCCACCATGGGCATAGAGCCCCTGCCAGCGTTCCTCTACCTCGCCTACCTTGGCCCTAACCGCCTCTATCTCTTTGTCGAGTTCTTCCACGTTCCGCGTGAGAGCACTCGCCTCTTCGAAGCGCCGGGCGCCCCTCGAGGCCCCGATCATCTTCTGCACCATGTATCTTTGCTCCTCGAGCACGATGAGACGCTCCCGCAGCTCCTTCTCTTCCGTCTCCAGGGCGGAGGCCACCGTGCTTCCCTCGCTTGTCTGGCTCGCCGTCTCGAGCACGTCCCCCTGCCGCAGCGGACTCGCTACATGGCTGTTGGGGGTGAGGCGGCTCTTGGCACTGCTCGAACTACCGTGTCTCAACAACCGCGGTAAGTTTTTCAAGGGCAACATGTGCATGTGGAGAAATGACGACGCGGCCTGATAGATTGCCTTCTGGAGGCGCTGCTGTGCTGGACTGTCCGTCTTCATGTCACGTATACGCCTTGCGGCCACATCATACTTGGTGAAGCTGTCCGTTAACCTCTTTCGAAGTTTGGCGGCTTCTTGTATTTGAGAGTGAGTAGGCGGGTTGTTCTCGTCTTGAAGGGGCATAAGAGCACGCTGAAAGGTGGGCAACAGCAGTTCGATGCCCCGCTCGAATTGCCTCAAGGTTTCATACGCTCGTTGGTCGGGGGGCTTCCGCATAACGGACTCGACAAAGTCCCGTTTAGCGAAAATGGTGGATTTACAGCTACAACACATCCTGATGTCGATGTACATAGCCCTACCCTCTGCTTTCTCCGAAGACGCGGGCGACGTGTTTGCCACGTTCAAGCCCACCTCGGATGAACATCCGGTCTGTGGGTCTGCGCAGACCACCCTTCCACAGATGCGGCAGTGGTGGCGCCTAAACGTCCAGGACCCAAACTCCTGCTGACAAAACGGACACCTGGGGACTTTCGCGTCTTCCTCCCAAGTCACGACCGACTGCTCGAGGAGTTTGCGCTGGTTCCGCTGGCCACTCAAAGACGAAACGGGCGACAGCAGGCTACCACCCCCATCGGTAGGCACCTCACTAGGAGGATTCGCCAGTATGTGTGTCAGCTTGGTGAGCCTTTTCTCTAGGCGCGATATCTCCAAGGTCTGCTTGTCCACTCGCTTCCTCCGTATCGCGGCAAAATCCTGGCTGTGATCTCGTACCAAGCCATTGTGATCGTTGTACCCCTCCCTCGACTTGTAGCACGTTTCGCAGACCCTATACCAGTACCCCCTCACGGGTTCGTGGGCGGCGGACCTCGATAGCTTCATCTGATACATGGTGTGCTCCTCGCAGAACAGACGGCCACATTGCCTGCAGTTGATGCTACCGTTGACGGCGCCAAGTCGCTTCCCGCAGGCCGGGTCGGTACAGAGGTCGCTGGGGCCGGACCGCTGCCAATGCGACGTCGCAATCAAATCCTCGGGGTCGACGGGCGTTTCAGGGGCGGCCACTCTCGACGTTCGCACAGACACGGGTGGGGGCGGTGGCAGCGACTCGTTGGACTCGAAGACGTCGAGACCTCGCAGCTTCTGGTTGAGGAGGGAAAGAGGCTGGAAGCGCTTCGCCTTGAGAACTTGTTTGTCTATCCAAGACTTGACCTCGTCATGCTCGAACTCGGGGAGCTCCTGGTGGGTGTCGTCGATGTGGCGGTTCAGCTGCAGCAGGGTGAGCATCTCCTCGTTGCAGATGGGACAGACGAGCTTGGAGCCGGCATTGCTGATGCCGCTCGGGCCGGCGAGGCTGATGTTGGAAGCCAGGTCCTGGGCGAAGTCGGGCAGGGGACTCGAGGTGCTGGGCGAGACGGAAGCGGCGGGCGAGCCGATGGACAGCGTGCTGTCGGAGGGCGCGGAGGGGCTCGTGGCCCTCTCCCTGCGCACGGCTGGCGACACGGGGGGCGCGAGACCCTTCCCGCTCCCCAAGACCCTGCCTCCCCCGAGCTTGCGTCCAGTCATGGCGGAAAGGAGGAGGAGGAGGAGCCTACAACACTGGAGGTCGCGACAGAGCCATCTGGCTGTCTCGACGAAACGAAACAGCAATCGGCGGAGACGGTAGGTGCGTGCGTGGCTGGAAAGAAAGCGAATTGGAATGATCGATAGACGAGTGGCTGGCTGGCTGGTTGACTTAGGTATATTGTATGCTACCTAGCCTCGAGATGCTGTACTGTAGGCTGTAGGCAGACAAGTAAAGTCGGTCGTACCTAGCAGCTTTGGTTAGCTACATGTAGGTATCTACAATCTAGAGGATGGTTACTGCAAAGTGATAGGCTACCTACCTACTGTAGGAGGTGACTGCTCTTTACTGGTAGACGGTGTCTACCTGGATATCGGTATCCGTTATTAGAGGTAGGGTAGTATTGCAGGTAGAAGTAAAATGAGGTAGTTGAAGGTTGTTGGTTAGGCGGTTGGTTGGTTGATTGATTGATTGAACCATTCACGATGCCTCCACTGCCCAGACTAGTACTAGGTAGGACCTAGGCTGATACAGTACTAGGGACGGTAGGTAATCGGTACCCACCTCCAGGAGGTAGTTATGCGTGAAACCATTAAAATAGATGCAGCACACGATAACCTGGCGCTTATCCAGGTCACTGGCAGGCACCCTGGCAGGGGGCTGCAACACTGTATCTAGTGGTAGTTAATGTAATGCCTGTGCAGCAGTGCACTTATGTATGCGCACGTACCAGCAGTAGGTAAGAACCCAATACCAACTACAAGTACGGTACAGAGACAATTGAAGACAGCATAAAGTGTCGCGGGCTCCACCAAAACCGTTCCACAGCAGCGACGTCATTGGCGTAAAAGTCGCAGCGCAGCGCCAATGGACTATTGTCCATGCTCCGGGACCTCGTTATGAACCGAATAATTTCCAAGCTTCTTCATATCCGGTACCGATATAGCACTATACTACACTACCTACATATTAACTATACATAGTAGACAGACAGCCAGGTATTGACGGTGCGGTACTGTGTGCTGTACACTAGCAAGGAAAAAAAAAACAAAACATCAACATCACAATGTCACCACCATGAGATGAGGTGCTCCCCAACTCCTCCCAGAATCCCTTCTCGTGTCGAAAGACCTCCGGCTGCCATGAGCAAGCAGCCAACATGGCCAACACCAAACAGCAAAAGTTCCCCGACGTGCAGGGCGGCGGGAGTTTGATCCTGGCCTGGCAGATCAAGAACAAGACTGTCTTGGTTGTCGGCGGCGGCGAGGTTCGTACATCTATTTTCTCCTATTCTCCATTCCCCTCCCCCTATCCGTTATTGTCCCCTTTTCCATGGACAGCACTGCCCCCCCTAGTCCAGTCTTTCGGAGGAAGAAAAGAGGAAAGAAAAGAGGAAAAGAAGAAGCTAACAGCCTGCCTCCTTCGCCGAATAGGTCGCCGCCGGCCGAATTCTCAATGTTCTCAACGCCGATGCCCATGTCGTGGTCGTGTGCCCAGCCTCCGGCCTCAACACCGAGGTGCGCCACCGCGTCGATAGCAACGAGGTCACGCACATTGACCGTGTGTTCGAGCCCGCCGATCTCGAAACTCTCCCTCCTACGAACGCCCCTCCCGACATGGTCCTCGTCGCCGTCGACGACCCGGCCGCCTCCACCCAGATCTGGAAGCTCTGCAAGGAGCGCCGCATCCCCGCCAACATCGCCGACGTCCCGTCCGAGTGCGACTTCTACTTCGGCAGCGTCCACCGCGACGGCCCGCTCCAGATCATGGTCAGCACCAACGGCAAAGGCCCGCGCCTGGCCGCAAGCATCCGCAAGTGGATCGGGAACCAGCTGCCCGCCGGCGTCGGCAACGCCATCGAGAGGGTTGGCGAGTTACGCGTCAAGCTTCGTCAGATGGTGCCCGACGCCGACGATGGGCCCAAGAGGATGCGCTGGATGACCAAAGTCAGCGATGCCTATAGCTGGGACGACATGTGTGCCCTGACCGACGAGGACATGGACAACCTCCTGAAATTCTACCAGTCTGGGAAAGTGCCTGAACTCCACGTCCTGAAAGCCATGCGGGGGGGTAAGGTACCCGAAGACCTGGATATTTTCGACGGATCCTTTGGCTTCAGTGTGGTTGCATAGGCTGGGTTTGATGAGGAGGATCCCTCGCCTCCCCAAATAAAACAAAGGGGGTAGCGCGTTCGCACCTTTTGCTTTGCCTAATATTGCACCCATCGCACCTCGCGATGCCGAGCCTTGTTTAGTTACACATAAAGAGGGCTTGTGCATAGACATTAGGTTTCAGCATCACTTTCGGACTAGACATGGGATCACAAGGATGGTTCCTCGGCACTCGAGGAGGCCTCACGTATATTCGAAACGAGATTAATCTCACTGCGCCTAAGATTGAAGTTGGCGTCACCTACCAAATTGAGAGAGTTTGTGTGCAAGGCTCCTTCGTACAGGCACATGGATATTTTCCTGTCAACCAAGTATGGCTACAAAGGGAAACGAGTAGTCTACAGGTTTCCAAAAACTCCTGGCTAGACTGTGGATGATTAGATACGTACAAAAATTAGCCAGATTGTAGTATCTTCCGTCATCCATACTCCATCATTTACCCTCGTCTTAAATCCCGTAGAATATTCAAACCACCTTGTCTAATCAGAGAAGCATACAGCAATTTTCCCTATCCAAAAGAGGAGAAAAACCAACCGAGGCCGTGATTACAGCAGCAGTAGACGTGACGTTGACGTGGTGTAGGGATCCATTGGTTCAGTAATGTTAGGTAGATGGGCAGACTTGCGTTGATTTTTCCTGTATATTGAGCTAAATTCTAGCAGTAGATTTCCTTGTTTTTCTAGTGACTAGGTTAGGCCCTCGGCCCTTCGGGCCTGTTCCAAATATAGGATGATTTCTTCCCCGAAGTCAAATCATTGGAAGCTCTTAGAAGAAGGGTTTTAAGCCTCCAGAGTGCAGGACGTAATGATTAGCACGAGTCTTTTCAATGTTGCGAAGTGGATACGTCCATAGTGAGCCCAACCTTCTAGTGGGGGCAATAATAATGAGTCGATGTGTCTTACCTAGCATTAACAACCTTATAATTAGTGAGTTGCTCAGTAACTCTTTGATTATGGGGATAGGCAGGTTTAGAAGAAAAAATATCGAATTCCCTGCGTTCGCGAGTTGCTTAAGACCCCTTGAGTCAAGGTCCCGATGTAGTTACCAGTCGATGCCTAGGACCTAATTACAGCTAAGTAGCCTATCTAAGCTTTCACATCATAAGGCTACTCTCGGGGTCAATGTTGGAATTACTTACATTTCCAGTAATCACGTGTAGATTCAATAGCAGTCGTAACTCCACTAGGAGTTAGGATAATAATACCTAGTTCAAGTACTTAATTAAGGTACATACCAAAGTGAAGCTTCAAATGCTTGGCCATGATGAACCACTAGAAAGATATCAGCTACATTATACTAATCGAAAACCAGATTGCAATTGTACATTAGGTATTATTAGTAGATTTAGGCAAACTCTGTCGTACGTAATTGTGACCAAGCTTTCGGCACTCATTGCGTATTTGTTTGTCATCTATACAAGGGGTAACTTGTGTCAGCGACTTAGTCACTCGACTTTCCAACAAGTATAGAGACATATCCGGTCAAACCACTGAGTTGAATAAACCCGGCTATGGGTGCTAAAGAGGACTATCGTGACGCCAATCATGATGCTAGGCTGGCACCCTGTATTGTATTACTGCCATCGTAATGATTACATCTATCACGGCGATGGTGAAGCAAGGAAAATAAGGTGTATTTACCTGGGTGGAATTACCCAACGGACGTGCTCTCGGTTTTTTTGTGCAACGGTAAACATGACCAGGCCGACCCATGTTTCCCCACGGCTTGGGAGAATCTAGAGTGACTCGAGTCTAATGAGATCTTATTTCAATTGTTAAAATTGTTAAAGCGATGTTGTATAACTTTCTATTATCTACTAAGCTATACAATATAGGAAGATATACGTGGCTAAGGCAACGTTCATACGTATACTCCTCGACGCTCCCGGTGCAATAGAAGGGACTTCATATCCAACTTTCAGAGCCACGGTCCAGGAAATCCGGTGAACTATGGAATTCTTAGCGCCTATTAGAATTTTTTTTTAAACTGGCCCTTGTCAGCTTTCGCGAGCTCGAGTGTCCGCTAAATCTAAGAGAATAATTCACACACTACCCCCGTCTATGTGATGTTACTCGATTGCGGGTTGGGGTTAAAGCGACAACATAGCGTCCAACCCTCGGGATTTGGTTCTAGCTTGCGAGTACCACTTGGTAAATTTCGTTACAATTCTAATGGAATAATGCAACTATGGATCGTTGGCTAGTTATTACCATTGTTCTCATTAGATGCCCATTTCGGGGCGAAAAGAATACGCCGAGTTGGGATTGACCAAGTTACGATCACATATCGGTATGTATTATCGTATTTCGCGTTAAGGGCAACGTCGGACCAGCCCGAGAGCAGCGATCGTGGTCTTCACCGGCCAGACTCTATAGGCTCGTTTCCGAAAGAGCGGTGTTCGCTAGTATCTGACCCTATTCGCTGATCACAAAGCCTCTCTCCCCAGCCAAGCAGGTCCTCCGGCTGCGGAGGCCTGGAAAAAGAAAAAAACCGGGAACGTGACAGCGAGCATCAAACTAGTGAATTCCTACCTCGCGGCATTCCAACGACTTGTATTGCGACTAGGATTCCCCAGCCAAAAAAAAAAGAGTCAATAATGGAGGCCCTCAGCAATCGAACGGCTGTACCGTGTGGCCAGGGCTATGTAGGTAGTACTAATGTAATAGCTACCTAGTCTACCTAGGTAACTCGTGCAGGCAGTCGGCCGGCACGGGAAGATGCTATTAGACCGCACGGTAGATACGGCTATTTCAATACTGATGTAAATTGCTCTCCGCCAGTTTCAAAGCTTGCGGCGTTTTGCTGCTAACCTCGTCAATCGAATGACCATCGTACTTATTTGTACATGGGCGCATCGCAAAGACATCACCGGGTTACACACTAGATGGTTACCTTCGCTCCTGCATGTGCAATGTAGTACGGCAAAATCGCAAGCAGGGCATATGTGTGCTGGGTGATGTGCGTTTGGTATCTTGGGCCGTTCTCTGTTTCATTCCCAAAGCCCGTGTGGTTCGTCACCAGAGATCAAGCAGTGCTCGACTCCGATCCAGCGATCCCCTGTACGGGACATCTGCTCTGCGGCTACATGCATACACTAGGCCCTAGTCCCGAGATTCTCTTGTGAGTATGAGACGGTAGCTTTTTTCCCTTCTCGTGTTCTTTCTATAGTTACTGTACTATTTCCAATGACTGATCTGCCGCGATGGCGCCGGCACTGAATGATCTGACGGTCCGCCCTCTTCGGCAATGATGGTAAGGTGCATGGAGGAATCTTTGATGCCGCTCATGAAACCTAGGCGATTTGTTTCGCCATTTCTGGGATTTTGGTTGTGGATGGTTATGCCGGCAGTCAGTCATTTTACTCGCAGTGAGCACAAATCCCACGTGGAGTACTCACGGATATCTGAGACATCGACTCGATTCTTTCCTCTCCGCCGGGGGGGCCTTGGGGCCACCTGGACCATCTCACGATCTATGCGTACACGAACAGTAGGACTTTCTATTCTGCATTTGAGTGTTTGTGTTTTGGCAATACAGGCCCCTGGTCATGGATGCGTCCTTTCTCTCTCCCTCCCTCTCTCTCTGAGAGGTGATCTTCACTAATGTAATTGATGCTCGTGCAAGTTGAAAGAATGGCTTGTGAGGCCTCATTGATGATGTCAATTTCCTGATGACTGATCAAGTCGCAACTTGGTCACATTGGGGGGCAGAGAGATCGATCATGATATTCTGTGGATTCGGTAATCTACTTACATTAGATCGCGTAAAGCCTTCTTGTAGGCCGCTCGGTCCCAGGGCGACGGTAACGGTTTCACCTCTATAATAAAACCACGTAGGTAGCCGAGCCATGTCAAGAACGTCGTTGCGTTTGGCGTTCAGCGTGCGGAGAAATTAACGAGTGCTTTTCGCCTTTTCGATCCCTCTCATTACAGAAAGTCTGGGGCACCGCTGGCCGGAACAAGCCCATCCCGTCAGTCCCTCGCCCCCGAGAGCTGACCTTCGCTATCTTATTTCCATTCTAGTGCTCGCCGCTTAGCACCTAGGCTAACTCAAATATCATATGTAAAATAGGGGCAGCATAAGCCCCAGGGATTTGCCCGTGTGCCGCATTAGGCAATCTTATCCCTCGTCGGCGGTGACAGAAGCTGAGTCCCACTGGCAAAGCCACTGTCCAATGTCATCTCGCTCTCTAATCGTTGATCGTAACACAGTGTCGGTCTACCCCTCCATTGTATGGTGTCGACACCGAGGCCACACACGCCCTACTAACGTACTCTTGACGCTCGTTCTAATGACCGTGTCCACGGCTTCTTGTCCTCTTTACGGGCGTAAATCCAGGCAGGGTCGGAGCATAACGCGTAGTTGCAGGATCGAAGGACAAAACCGAGATCAGGTACGTCGGACGGCTGGCTGCCTTTCCGCGCAGTACGTTCTACGAACTCTGGCCCTGGTCACTGTGACTTAACCCAGGTTGATGCCCCCTTGTAAGGCCCGACATTTGGACCCAGGCGTTCGGTAAGCTAAAGTAACCGAAGGTTGTGTGGATAACTGTTCAAGGTGTTGATTGGTATAGGCGAGATCCCACAGGCTTTCCTATGCCTTCGTGTGACCTGGCCTGAAGTAGGTGGATGTCAGCCGTGTCACATAGTGTGGGTTGAAGGTCCTTTACTGGCTACCTGCTCGATTTGTCATATGTTATTGGGTGGGCTGATGGCAGATCTCGTAATAGGTACCTAATAGAAGTATGGGAAATGCTTCCGGATCTGGCTAAATAAAAGTATCGGAACCCCGCCTACATGGTGGGCTTCCTGCGATATCTCTCTGCCGGATCATTTATGGTTGAAGCCTCTAATATAGGGTACGAATCAATTATGTTACCTCATACTGTCCTTACAATCTGGGAAACATCCCCGGATGGCCGGGGCGATCCTAGGGATGCTACGGCAGTCGCATCTTAAGGGTCTTTTTGGCATAAGACTTTGTTTCGTCATGGCCTTAAATACTAATCTCGTGAACCGGGAACACGGGAGATGTCTTGTGCTTTGGGAAAATGATGCTCCGCTGTGAGTAGTACAGGGGAGATTGGGCCCCAAGAGGTTGGCGCTAATAGGAATCTTCACAAAATTCACTTGACGAACAGTGAGTAAACGCCTGATCCCGTAGAGAAACAACGCGGCCGCCCGCGAGCAAGTGTGGGCTAAGCGAATGTATCTGAGTTGGAGGGCCTGTCAAGAGCCGTTATGTTGCTCTACCTAGGATGTCTTCTGGATTGAATATTTTCCCTTGGGTCTTTCCCTAGTAGTGTAAGCTCCTCAGAAGGTTTATCGCCTTCCTAAACTGATAGGCGGAAAACTGTCGCCATTGGGTGGCTGTGGCGCTGCCGTGTCTGTCGCACGGCATCTCGCGCGATGCTGCAGGCTTCCAACCGCCAGGATCAAGGTAACCCGGCAAGGGACCTCACGAGATCTGTGACGGAGATAATTCGTTCGTGCATGATCTTGGTGCAGCTATGCGTTTCCTTCGTTTGCCGTTACCTTTCTTGGCCAAGTCAGTACGCAGCCATCATAGTATTACCTTACAATTGCAGAATGGCTAGTCCTCTCTTGTGTCCGTTGAAGATCGCTTAGTACATATGGCATAGTACCATGATAGGGAGAAGCGGCTGGAGCGAGTAGTAAGTATATTAGTCAAGCCTCTAGTATTCGGGCTGCTGCCGAGTACCTATGAGGAATAAGACGACGAACTATAGGGGTCAACTACCCTCACGTCTGCCTGGCCACCAACCTATGCGTAAACTTGTCGTGTTACCTATTCTGAAGCTTGCATGTGTGGCCTAACTCCGCTCGACCTCCCCAAAGACCCTCGTCCCCTGCCTGTCTTGGGTCAGACAAAATAGCCTCTGAAACCCTGTCACAGATAGGCCGACCCATTCTCGGCCTGAGCCGAGTGGCCCATGGTTTGTTTCTACGGCTGCAGGTACTCGTTGAGATATAGCGAATAACGGGGAGAAACATCAGAGGTCGGGACAGAAGAGCACGGAGAGACGTAGAGTAGTTATAGCATATCCTTGAACCGCCTACCGAAGCCAGCTCTTTGAGCGATGCGTCACTTACCTTCTGACCAAACATGCAGATATTATACTTTCGGGTTGGGCCAAAAAAGAACCAACTCAAACCCTTAAAACCTCAAGGACTTGATTGAACTGATTAGCATGATTGGCCTTCGTAACGAGTGAAGGTCAAGTACCATGGTATGCCCTCCACTCTCAAATTTAGAAAAAATCCAATCTGATTACAGCGTTGTCGAGACGAACGTTGTACAAGTACCGCTTAGACAGAGCTAGTGACATAATAACCCCAAGCCGAGAGCTGTCTCTGAGTCGCTGCGGTCCATCTACCTCAGAAGTAAAAATGGGTTACGCTTCCCATTGCAGAATCTCGATTGTCTTGTTTCAGCGGCTGGGGATGCGTACCACAGCGATTTATCGGCAAATCTGTAACAAGTGTTTATGCGGCCAACCGCTAGCCATGGGGATTTGCCAGAGACATTTGTTCCTGGGACCTGGTTTGGAGGGGACCGTGGGCACGCCACGTCCATCCCTTGTCTTTCCCTATTGTTGCGGGTATGCCCATTAGATAGAGGTCTTTGCTCCCGTCAGACAGACTCAGATCCGCAGATACTAACACCAGAGTTCTGGGAACTCAGTTCCACTGAATCTTTTTTTTTTTTGGGTAAAGTTGTTTCTTCCCAGGTACTTGCATTAAAATCTGCCACAAAGCCATAAAATGGCTTTGTCTGAAGATTCGCTGGTCCACAGAACACAATTATGTATCCATGGTCACAAGTCGTGTGCCGTTATTACAGACCAGCAGGTATTACCTAGCGATTCGGCCACGCACTGGTTAAAGTTTCATAAAAGGGGGACATTGTGTATATTGTGCCGTTCATTTTAAAAGGCAGCAGTTACTATCTCTCTAAATACTTTGACACACAAAGCATAACCTTGTAATAGATACGAGAATTTGGAATGAACAGAAATATCGTGTCACTGAGCAGCTGACTCGCTATCCTTACGTTGTGCTATGGCCGATATCTAGGCCGAGTTCGCTTCAACTCATCTGCTAGACGACTGTCCATCGCGTCATTACAGTATCTCCACAGTCGCAATACCCACGACCAGGCTACCCTTTCGAGAATTGTGGTCTTGAATTTTTCCCATGTACGGCCGTAGTCTAGGATACGATCGCTACGTGTAACGGCGGATGCACGAAATGCTTCGTAGAGACCCCGATCGAGTATACGAAGAACGGCAGGCGACAAGCGCGAGCGTTGATGCCAGAGTCTGGTCTTCCAAGGAGAGCCGCCTTTTTCGCTAAAAAAAAAACACCCACTTAGCAGAGGACAGGTAGTTTTTATCCTATGGCGAGCCCTAGTCGCATGGAAAATGACAACCTCTAAGCGTACCAGTAGGCAAACCACCCAGGTAGGCAGTTGTTTAGGCGTGGCGTATTTTACGATGGGGTTTTGACAAGGATCTACCTAGCCGCATCCCTTCGATACCGTGCGGTAAGATCCGCATCTGAATCATTGTAGTCACTGCTTTTGTCTCTTGCGTTGTATATATTAGTTGCTGTCATCTCACCCGTCGAAAGATTCCGCCAGGAGATCCAAATCGAGTCATCGCGCTAGTAATAGACTATGGACTATCACTAAGGGGCTACCGAATTACTGCCATACGGTAGACCATCGTATAGCCACACCGACAGAATCCGTAGGAAAGAGGCGTGCAAAATTAATAGACTTACTGCTGCGATAAGACAATAGGCAAGCAAAGCAAAACATTGGTGATGGACTTCCCTAAGCGCCGAGAAAAATACTAATACAAGAACATGTATTCTAATCGTAACAGCCGTATTCAAGTGGCTAGATCTACTCACAAGAATATCAAGACCATCTGTCCACGATGTGATAGAGAAACAGTTCGCCGAACGGTGGGTGAGGTGTACGGCCTAACCCCAGTGTCTGGATTGGAGGTGAGGTATGTGGCTGCAGGCCACCCATTCGACGAAACGTTCCATTGTCTTCGGCTTGGACGGAAGAAACAAACACAGTGTCGGTGGTGGGATTCCGAGCACTATCGCCTCGACGACTGTAGCTATTGCTAGCGGGCGGTGTGTATCAGCCACACATGATGCTGCCCGCAGTAGCAGCTCCCGGATTGATATCCGCTTCGACACGAAAGCTGCGATCATACCTTGAGCCCTAAGCCCTCGGATACCGGGACATTCCAGCGAGAGGGAAATGGACGCCGGAATGCCTGCAACGAACCTCGACTCCGAGCTCTCCATATCGTAGGTAACTAGTTGGCCGGGTAGCCGGTAGAAGACGTGCTCGTGTCGTCTCGCCGGGGCTTGTTCATGCCAGAGCCACGTAATCCGTAATATCCAGCCGGCATCATTCCCAAATCCATCTTGCCTCCTTAGCTACGCACGCACGCACGCACGCACGCTATGTGACTACCAGCCATAATAAAATTTGCAGCGACAGGTAGGGTGGCTATAAACTATGGCCGCTATTATAGCTGAACAGCACGGTCGGCCTCAAGACTCTCGTCAAGTCGTCGTGTGCTTGCTCGGTAACAGCCCCTGCAAGCGACGATGCCGCCGTTCTGATTTGGCCCTAAATAAGGTGAGATGAGCAAATCTCGCCAGGTATCACACGCTGGATGACGGTGTAACTGACGTTCCCCAGCAAGCTCCGGGTCTGGGGCGCACTGCGTACACTAACAAAAGCCAAGATGGAAACAAGTGCCTAATCCTCGGGGCCACGAGCGCAATGCTACCTGCGCACAGCACACACAGATACGCACAGTAGCATGGTACAACGCCGCCTCCTCCCCCCGGCCACTGTATCCCAACTACGTAGCTACATACGCCTACCTACGCCCACGCCTCCTCTCTCCCCTGTCCGTGGAGATGTGAGGATCTTCGATCGGCCGGCTCCATAAGCCAGGCAGATCATCCAATAACCACTATGGCCAATGACCAATTATATGCGCCCTCTCTCCCTTTTCGGAAGTACCACCAATTCCATTCTTCGCAGCGAGAGCACTCTGGTGCTAGGGGCCCCAGTAGCTCGCAAGCCAGCTCCGGGACTTTTGCGTGCACTCGTGTGTCTACTAGTACGCAATGTAATTATATGGTATATGATACTGCATATGACATAGATGACATATACATGGACATTTCGCCATGTGATGAGCAATGCAGTATATAATAATCACCTTGAGTCTCGTCGTCGCAATATAATCAACGGAGGTAAGTATTATACAGTGTAGTGTTGTTCTTGTTATTATCACTACTGCTATTCAGGAGTGTAGGCAAAAGGACCTAACATCTGTGGTAGGCATTGGCTAATGAAATTCAACCATCTATGCTCACCTCCTCAGGAGATTTTGTATTGCGAAGAACGCCTTGTAAGTAGTATTGTAGGAGCACCACAAACGGCCCTTCGAGTTGTCACTAATCGGTAATAGTGCGCAATACTCAGACATGGCTCGTTGGATACCTGTGACCTGGTACTGGGACTACCGGGTATGCGGATGGCGGCGTGTCTCTCTTCCTCTCTCTACCTCTCTCTACCTTTCTCTCTCTCTCGCTTGTCACTTTGGCTGTTACTCGTCTCTACGCTACGCTACAGTATGCATGCCATCAGTACCTACCTAGTCTTGCCCAACCCGACCTTTCCTGTTACAGCTACCATGATAATCAGTAATCTGATATCCTCTGTCATTTTTTCTATTTTATTTTTATTTTATCCCCCCCCTCCCACTAGCTCGGCGTACGGCCAGTGTAAGCACAGTACTTCGTCCTAATAGGACCGAGTCACCTAAAGACTATATCCTTGTGCCGCTGTCTCCCTCACCTTGGATTACTCCTTTGGGTTTGGCCTCTACGCCTCCTCTTCTTTTTCTGGCCTATGTGCTCAGACAGATCTCCCAGACGGCCCCCGTAGTCGTCCATCGGCATTGGGTCATTTCGACCCGCCCGCTGTCTCGCTGATTTGTGGGGAGAGATGGCTTCATGTCCCCCATATCAGCGTTCTGGTCACTGCCTGTCTTTTGCTCTTCCCGCCCCATCCAGACCCAACGCGAGCACCCTTGCATGATTTGCAGCTGCTTTCGAGACATTGGGAATCCGGCATAACGATTTAACGGCCAAATCCCTGCTGGTGGACGGTGGGTATCCACTAGATACTTTTACTATTAGTTCCCACGGCCGCCATTGATTGGAATAGTATACATACTACACGCAACTGCCCGACTCATTAGCAATAGGTAGAGTCAAAGGGGTGAGAGAGAGAGAAAAAAAAAAAGGAACAACAGCAACGCCGACACGAAGCAGACGAAGTAACCTAAGGACTCCCCTAGCGCCTTTGCGGGCCACAGACGCACCTCCTTTGCAGCTACTAGCTCATACATTGAATGATTTCAGAGCGGTAATCCTAAACGAATCGGTTCAAGAGAGGCACGAAGGCTGAGATCAACGGCCGAGAAGCAAGGTACCCGGCCATCGTTGCCCGTATGTGTATCCGTAGTCTCATCCGTCGACCTTCCTATGGATTTTTCGTAACCGCGGTCCCATTACATTACATTGCATTACATTACAAAAGTCAACCACCACCTATCCAACCGACTCAGGCAATGTGTCTCGTCTCTACTTCTCTGAATCTCCTGACTCTTTATCTCGCCTTGTTTCCCTTCGCAGAATTTCTTTCACTCTTGTCCCAGTCTGAGGAACAGCGTCTCAGTTTTTTTTTTTCCCACCACTCCATCACCAGAAAGGACCGTCGCGAGACTAGACTAACCCAGTGAGCGTTTGCCACTAGCTTTTCCAAAACAACTGCAGTTCCTCAGGGCATCGTTTACCTGTTCCTTCATCGGCCGTTGTTGTGTGTGTGCGCCTCTGGTTCACCTGCGCTGCGGAGCGAATTAGTACGGACATCGCGCGAACTCCCTCCGGTTACCTGCCTTTATCTGATTGCAGCTCATCCAAACCACCCTCATGCGAACAGGTTCGGGCTGCCTGCATGCAAGAGAACGAACAGCTCCACAGTCAATCGAAATCCGTGTCAGTTGGATCTATTTCTGTTGGGTGTAAGTGACGGGTCCCCTGTTTATTTTGCTCTTGCGCTGGCATTCCCCATATATCATTCCTCATGTCCCCTCAATGCCAGTTGTTCAAAAAGAACTGTCGGTCTGGCTTCCCGTCTACATATTTGCCATCAGTCATTCTTCGTCCTAGTGAGCGGCGGTGCTATTTGAGCTTGAATCGCTTCTTCTTCAGTAAACTAATACAGCACAGAGATCAGAGACCCACGCATTGACTTCCCTTTTCTCTTTGAGGCGGGGAAGAAGAAGAAGAAGAAGAAGTTTTGGACACTTCCAGTTTCCGAGACCCGACTCAGAATCAGTTTGTTAACTACCCAACCGGGCCAATGAGCTACGTTGGGATCGCCATCTATCTCCGTGAACTTGCCTATCAAAGACTCCAGGTCTGGTGAGAAAAGGGAAGCTACTCCTATTAATCTGTCCAGGCCAGCCGTAGAAGCAACCTGCGGTCTCTGATCAATCGCACTAGATCTACAACCGCCTTGTTCTTGTCTGTTGCGGGCCGCCCTCTGCCCCCCCTGATCAGGAAAGCATACCATCAACCTCCCAAGGGCATTCTTGTTTCACTCTGCCAGGAAAGGGGGAACAGCAGCGTAAAAAGCAACCAGCAGATCGTCGGATAGACTCGATTATTTCTAAGACAAAACCTGCCAAGAAGGGAACAGCAACAGGCCCGCCCCCATCGGCGAGCCAACACTCATCCAAAATTTCCCCTCCATTCCCCGTCTCTCTCTCTTCCCCCTTTTTACCCACAGACACCCATCTATACCTCGCCTCCAGCCAACATAGGCACGTATTCCGCTCTCTACCCAAGTTGTGCGGCTTGTCCTTGGGTTTTCTGCAACACCTGTTCCCGAAACAAGTGTTGGTTCATTCGTTCCACTTGGAACAGACCTTACCTATCCTATCTCAGGGCTATCCATAGACAGGTGTATCTTGATGTCTGCTGTCAAGTTTAACTACCCTACCTACAAACTCTTCGAGGTGAGTCAAGGCAAGATCTCTTCGGGGTCGACGGCGATGTCTCCGGGGCCTGGCACACTTGGCTAACGCGATCCCTCCCCAAGCCTCAATATCACCCGCAGAGGCCGATCATCATCGACGCGGACGCGATCGAGTCTCCCGAGACGGTCACGCTCCGGTACGAGGAGGAGGCCGCTGCCCGAGCGAACGGGGGAGACCCTCGTGGGGACTCCCCGCCTGGCCTCCTTGGGATAGAGGCGTGTCCGAAGCAAGAACCGCCCCCCATGCACTGTAAGTCGTTGCCGTGAATTTCTTGGTTGGTGTGCGAATCGATCTTGCTCGGCGAGTATGACCGGATGCATCCTTTCTGGAACCTGTCTGTGGCAGCTGTTTAGGAATATGTGTATGTGTGTGGTTGCACAAGCAAACACATCAGAAAGACTCCTGGTCCGGGAGAGAGGAGACCTATCTGGACGGCGGCTAGAGAGACTTGAGACTAATCACACATGTTTCAGCAGCTTTTGAGTCTCCGAGATCATACCAAGATCCTCAATATCCATATGCAGGACAGTCCTTTCCTACGCAGCAGCCAGAAAATGCGGCGGCAACGCAGCTCAACCACCTCGCGTTCGGGGCCAACAACTCCACAGGCACGTATATGCCGCCGGTTGGGCCGACAGTAACGTCGTACCAACCGACGAGCGGTGGATATGGGACCAAGATGACAATCAAGATTTCGGTGCCCTACGGCTTTCTCGACGGGCCGGGTCATTTCTTCCTCGCGTTTGGGTCACAGAGGAGCCCAGCGCACGCCGTCAGGGACGACAGCGACACCAGCGGTCTTGGGTACGTTGTCAGCGGAGACGCACCACAGCCGGAAGACACGCGGATCATGAGCGACAGCGTGCCTATATCACTTCTGGTCGAGGGCACAAACGGACAGACGTTGGCCAGCATCGACGTAGGCACGTTTACCTATGACACACAGGTGGTGAAGGTGGAAGGGCCGCATGAGGACATCACGCGGAGGCTCTCGGCCGGGTCAGCTGAGGAGGACCAGCACCAGCACCAGCACTCGCAGCAACACCAACATCAACCGCACCACCACCACCAACACCAACACCAACACCACCACCATCATCAGCAACAGCAGCATCAGCAGCGTGCAACTCCGCCCAGGCATCAGCAGCAGCACCAGCAGCAGCAGCAGGAGGCTGATCAGCTCAACGAGGCCGCGGCCGCCGTTGCTACAAATACGTATCCCTACGCTTCAACACCCCATCAGGCTGTCGCCTCCAGCTACGAAGCCCCAGGCTACGCGAACTCGAGCAACAACAACAACATGTTATCTACGTACCCTCGCCATTCGTATGGCGCCGAATACCCTCGCCCGCCGCCGCTGCTCAAGACCTCTTCGTGGTACGGGCACTCTCTCACGTCCCCTCGCAGCCCGCCCGGGATTCACCACACGATCGCGCGATCCACCGTGACGGCGCTGCCCGTGTCGACGTCGGCGGCACCGACGCTCATCCGCACGAGCACGCTCCAGACGTCGGGGTCCGGGGCGGGCGGGTCGATGAATCCCTACGCCCTCTACTCGACCAAGGCAGTGCTCAAGATCAACGGAGACCTCGAGTCCATGGCCAACAACTGGACGCCCGAGGAGATGGACAACGGCAGGCGGCTCGTGCTGTTCAGCAAGAAGCAGCAGGGCTCGACGCTCTCGACGACGTTCAAGGCGGTGTCGGCCAGCGAACGGCCGCCCAACAGCATCTGCATCAGCTGCATCTACTGGGCCGAGAAGCGCGAGTGCTTCGTGACCAGCGTGGACACCATCTCGCTGCTGGAGCAGTTGCTCGCGGCGCCGAGCCGGTTCACGGTGGACGAGAAGAACCGCATCCGCCGGAACCTGGAGGGGTTCCGCCCCCTGACGGTGAGCAAGGCGAAGGCCGAGAGCGAGGAGTTCTTCAAGGTCATCATGGGGTTTCCGAATCCGAAGCCCCGGAACATCGAAAAGGATGTCAAGGTGTTCCCATGGAAGATCTTGGCACCTGCTTTGAAGAAGATCATTTCAAAATACGTGAGTTAAGAGGTTTTTTTTTTTTTTTTTTTTTTCGTCTGCCTTTTTCTCCCTCTGTCCTTGTTTTTGTTTGTTTGTTTGTTTGTTTATTTGTCTGCTTGCTTTACGCTTTTGACTCCCCCGTCTGTTCCCCGTTCGCCTCAACTACGGTGGTTTAGGTAGTTTGTTGCCTGTTAGACGGGAGAGTCGCAAGACTGTCTGCTCGGCCTCGCGAACTCACAGAATGATATCTCTCTTGCGCGCGTGCTCCATTTATCCTCACCAGGGCCTTTTCTGCTACATCACAGCCCGCCTCGAGTCTATCTACCCCAGCTAACGCTCTCAATGCCTGTAGTCCGCATCTCCCCCGGACTCGGCTGCCCTTCACCTCCCGCCGCCGCCTTACCACGCATCGTCGGGTCCTCCGCTTCTGACGCCCGTGAGCACCACAAGCCCAGGGCTCTACGCGCCGCCGCCTCACACGCCCACGATCACGGACACAAGCTATCCCCACCACGACTCGCAGACGCTGGCCTCCCCGCGGTCGCTGTCGGGAGCGCCGTCGAGCTGGGGCCCCTACACGGCGCGCACGCTGTCGCCCAGTATCAAGCCGCACTCGCCACAGCCGGCGGGCATCCGCATGCCGAGCTTACCTGCGTACACAAATCACTCCGCGCACAGCTACGGCATGCCACCTCACGGCCATCGCTGGGACCCGAATGGCTACGGCGACGCTCCCACGCCACCGCCTGCGTACGCCAGCCACCAGCACTCGGGTCATGTGTATGGTACCAGCGCATACGCCAGCAGTGGTCACCACCGCGAATAGCGTGGCATTGATGACGAGTGTCCGATGTACCTGGCCATCGGCGCGCGCGCGCATGTCCTGCCATGTTCTGGTATGCTATGCCATGCGCTGGGGAAGAAGCCGTCGCGGATGAAATGATCCATGGGCGGATGTCACCATTTATGATTTCTCGAGTCATGCTCCGGGCGAAGTGGCTGACGTGGGCTCCTCACCTGCTCATTCGACACAGTTTCTTGGCAGCAGCTGTGTCTGTCTGTCTCTCTCTCTCCCCTTTCCTGTTCACCTACTGCAAGGGGTTCTTATTCTTGTTTCCTATCTTCCGGCTTTCCCCTCTCGTCTACGTCAGCCACCCTTACTACTCTGGCCCGGTTCGGTCTGGTCATACTTAGTATACCCGCCCACTTGTGGCGACGATAGGTCACTGCTGCAGTTCCCTGTGACTTCCCGTGGATACCACAACTCCACAGGTAACATCGGGCCACCATCACCTGCAACCAGGACACACATATACATGTAGAGAAAGAGAGAGAGAGAGAGGGAGGGAGAGAGGGAGGGAGAGAGGGGAAGATGGCACAAAGAGACGAACGAAGCCTGCTTATGTATGTGCACATGCGCGCGCATGTGGGTGGTGCGGGGGTTGGATTAACCTACATCCAAGGTCAGCTGCGACGTCGACGAACCAATGACGATTCTCGCCCCGACTCCATTATCTTCATCTTCTTCTTCTTCTTCCTCTCATTACTAGGTACTCTCATCTCACTCGGTCTTCATGGGACTTAAGCCTTGCTTACCTACCTACCTACCTGACCACATATGTACCTACTTAATTACTTCACTTGAACAACTCCACGCGACATGAAGCACCCTCCCATTCCCCATTCACGATAATACGCGCACGAAACACGCACACGGTATTCGATCACGAATCACGGCGAGTGAGATCGTCGGCCGTCGGGTCCGATGAAACCTCATCTAATCTCGCGCTTTATCCTGCACGATGGCCAGGTCGCCTTCGAAACTAATTAATTGCATGCACGAGATGAGCGGCACGACCCGGCCCTCACCAGCCCACGAGCCGAGAATGCTATGCGTGCGCGTCTATATGTATACGAAACCTACATGTCAGTCATAACCACGTCACATGCATTGCTGCCAGCCACCGCCATTATCCCAGCAATTGTCCGTATCGGCTTAATTATTAGATTACTACCCCGAACATCATAGATACGCCCACACACACGCACACTCTGATCAGCGTTCACTTTTACTTAGAATATCCTCGACCACGCAGCAACCCCATCAACCACACAACAACGAGGCGTATTGCGTTTCTATTCTCTGCTTCTTCTATTTTACTTCCCTCTTCTTATTCCTCCCCGGCGTTATGCGTTCGTAATTCTCTATTCTGATTTTAATATCTCTCTCTACTTTTACTTCTCCACTTTTCAACAAACCAAACACGCTTGTATTCTACAGCAAAGAAATTGTTTTTTTTTTTAATTCGCTTTTCTCTCTTTCTCTTCTTCTTTTTCCTCGCTTAGCCTACACTACGGGTTTCTGGAGTGGAGTTTAGGACTGGTCGGTTGGTTGGTTAAAGCTTTTTGGAAAGGGGTCATTAGATGAATGGATGGTTAGCTGAATGGATGGATTGATGGACTTATGCGCTGTCAGGCGAACGAAATGAATAGACGAAATGATTTGGATACTCTGATCCCGGGGTTCTTGGGGCTTCATGAGTGAGTTCCCGGTTCGGGTGCTTGGTTGGCGGGGATGGAATGGAATCAGATTGGATTAGGAAACAGGACAGCACGGCAGACATGAGAGCAACTTCGTGGGCCCGTCTCATCGATTAACCAGTCAGTCGAGGTCACGCAAGGGGGTGGGATGAGATAAGAACGCTGTACCCGATGTCAGCCATCTATCTATCTGTCTGTCTGTCTTTCTTTTAAGATTATTTTTCAAGGAGAGTCGCGGGTTGTTCGAGGACTACTAGCATAGCATTATACCCTTATCCTTATTCTTCGTCTTCTTATTCTCTCCCTACTTGTCCGTTTCGTTTGTCCTCCTATTTCTTGTCTAATTTGCGCTCTCTATGCCCGATCCAACGCAACGTATTCGTCTTACGCGTTTCCCATCGCTATGTTCTTCCTCTAGGATGGATCGGTTCACAAAAAAAGGCGTCTCGACTTACTCGTGAGAAAAGGTGCGGACAGGCAGGCATAGTCCAACCCCTCGGTGTCATTTATGGGTTTGCTTAGGATTTGGTCAGGCTAGGCAGGACTAGACACACTATCAAATCGGCGTTACTCGTTCATTTCAATTCATACGTATTCTGTAGTACGTTGTCCGCGTCTGCTTGGACACCAGATACGTGCTAGATTGATAGACCATGTTCTTCTTCTTCTTCTAATTCTAATTCTATTAGTACCTAGACTTTTTTCTACCTCACGTCCTCCATCATATCCTGCAACGTAGTCCACCTTGAATCGCCTTCCCACGCCTCCTTTGCCTTCCCCATGACGCTCCGGATTGCGCTCCGGGCTTTCCCCTTCCACTTGCTTCCGATGTTCTCGAGGCGCGACCCGTAGTTCTCGTATGCAGCGACGAGCTCCGACGTCCGCTGGACCACGACGTCCCACGACTCGGGATCCGTCAGCCAGCTCCCTTCCCGGCCCCCGCCGCTCGACGCCGACAACGAACTTCCAACGCCGCCGACCGCCGTGCGCCAGGCCTTCTCTGCGGCGTCTAGCGCGCCCGCGAAGTCGCGTCGCCATGCTCGCAGCCTCGAGACTAAGCCCCAACAGGCCGAATTCGACGTGATAAGGGGCACAATTTGGTCCTCGAATAGCGCTACGACCTTGCTCTCTAGTGTACCGCGTGGTGGGTCGTGTATCCGATCATCCCCGTCATTGACTTCCACTGCATCCTTCGTCACCTCTCGAACTAGAAGAGTGAGAATTTCAATGTCCAGCGCGCTCTCTGTCTTGCGTATATGGATGATGCTCCTCACGCCTAGGATAATATCGTCAAAGGCGGGCTTAGGTTTGAGGCTCGCTGCGATTGTTATCACATTATCCCAGATCCTCCAGTTCGTGTCTGCCACAGTTGCGCCGCGTTTAAACGCACTTAACGAATCTTGTAGTAGTTGTGATGCAGAGCGCCCCGACTCAGAGGCTCGCTTCGTGCTGGTCATTTCATCCGCGCCAGGAACTTCATCCGCATTCATCCTCTCCCTTTTTACTTTCGCCTCGGCGACCACTTCGCGATACCAGCTGAGGAATGCGGTGCCGAGGTTACTCCAAGTCCGCGCATCCTCACCACCGACTTTTTCGTTGGCCGTGGCGATAGCTCGCTGGAAAGCCTCTGCTGCGTCGGGGAAATGTCCGAGGCGAAGTTCGATATCTCCTAAACGATTCCATAATTCGGGGCTCAACCTGTTGACACCGACGGCGAGCTGGTAGGCTCCACGTGCTTTATCCCACTGCTTGTTTTGAAGATGGAGCTCGCCTAGAGACTTCTGTGCCCGTGCATATCGACGGTTCGAGATCTCCCATGCTCGTATATAATGGTCAGCGTTGTTCTCCATGTCGCCCAAGATACTGAACAGCCGGGGCGCATTCGCAGGGGGTGGTGACCGTTCTGGCCCGTAGAAATCGCCGGGCTTGATGGAGTCAATATCCACGTGGTCTTCGTCATCAATATCGCCAGGAGAGTCTCTGGGCCCGTCCGTTGTTGGTGATCTCTTAAATAGTCTCCATCTCACAATAGCACGGGCCTTCTCCTCTCCTCCGGCGCCGCGGCCGCTCGATTCATCCGACGCAGCGGCGCTGGCGAGGCAGAGGGCAACCTCTGGCCAGAGCCGCAGACGTTTGAATATTTCTAAAGCTGAAACGAGTGACCCAACCGATGTCCAAGCATAAGCGAGTTCTGATTCGAGGTGCCACCGTGGTGGCGATGCCAACGCGTTCACATACCGTAGGCGCTCCTTTGGCGTTGCTGATCCGGATGGTTTAGTGGCTGGTAGGAACGATGTTGGCTTGCTGATATCCGCGTGAACCGTGGATTCGCCGTCTAGAGAAACTTGAATTGTAGGCACATCGGTGGAATCCGATAGGGATATTGCCGCTGGCGAGGGAGCTTGGGTATCTACGATGACTTGGTCCGCAACAGCCTGCATCTGTAGAACACCTCGCTCGACCGTCCGACTCCTGTTCAGCTCAATGCGCGATCTTACGAGTAGTGCTTGTGTATATATTTGCCAATTTTTAGATTTGTCGTCGATGACTCTGACTGCGTACGGAAGTATTTCCTCGAGGGTGAGGGAGTCGGATGGGGAGAATGTGTCTTTCAGAGTAGCCTCGGTGAGCAATATAATCTGGTCTAACGGATGTAGCTCTGGTTGGTTATCTGGCTGAACGTCCTGCAGTGGAGCAGGAAGCGAAGAGCCCAAGATAGGAGCTTCATCGGTATTAAACTGTATCTTTTCTAATAACGTATCATCGTTCAGCGGCAGGGCTGGTGGCACGGCTTCGTTTGCCCCCCGTCCCTTAACGGCTTCAGGCGATAACCGTAGACTCTTCGCGAGAACTACCAGCTGGCTAAAACTACTCTCTTGAAAGTGTGTTCGCTTCCCCAATGCGCCTGAAAGGGCGTAGGTGAAACCACTAACTGCGGTAGCATCGTGTAGAGCCTGGCGGGCCTTGGTTTCATTCCCAAGCAATATTTGGCAATTGGCTTCCTCTAACCGGAACAAAACCTGGGACTCAGGGGGCCACGAGGATTTTCCGACACGTTCACTAAGACCTTTGGCTCCGAAGACAGCAGCCTCCGCCTCCGTTAAACTCGTCTGAATCAACTCTTCTAGAGTAGCCACATCGGTCCAGCGGCCGCCCTTGGTGTAAAGAGAGCCAGGACCTAGGGAAGGCTGAGTGAGCAACTTATAGTGCCATAGGTGAATCCTGAATCTCGTCCACGCGAGGTGCTCTGCGGATGGGTGGGATTGAGCCATAGACAAGATATTGCTTGTGACAAATAGGAAGCGTGCTAAACAGAAAAACTCGATATAAGGGATGTAGGGGTAAGGGGAGACACCATCGGTGTCAAGAGAGCGCTGACAAAGAGACCGGAAGTTCTCTATTCCAGGTTCAGAAACCAGGACACCTTCAGCACCCGCGGCTCCGTTTGTGGACTCGTCGGATTTCCTCACATTCTTGAAGGCTGTGACAAGGACGGCGTCGGCTGACTGGGCATTATCGAGGACGGGCCCTGTGACGTTGGCTTGCAAAAAGGCAGCCAAAGACACAAGCCCTAGGCGTATGGCTGCTCTGGCCAACTCTGTCGACGTTGTTGGTAACGCAGTGCTGGATTGGCAACCGCCAAGCTGGGACCGCCCCTTGTCTGAAATATCTTGGACGAACCGATGGACTAGTTCCCTCGATAACGGCTCCGCTAGTAGCTGATGGAGGCCGCTCTCCGAAGCCGCCTCTTCCATCGATAGAAGAACATCGGGCGAGAAGGTCTCCGGTGATGCCTCGTTACCGGAGGCTAGGGTATCGCCTGCAAGTTCCATTCTGGGTACTGCTCTAGCCGTGTAGAAAGCCGCCCTTTCCTATGTGGCTTTCGACTTGCTCCAGGCAATGAATCACGGCAACTTGCATCAAAGACAACAATATTCCATGCAGTTACGCGTAAAACCTGATTGTCCCAGATCTTTCGCCGTAGCGAACTCAGAACAGATAGAAGTTTCTTTCTATATCCTCGGCAGCTCCTAGCAAGTTGTATGGATGGATAGTAAGGCATATACCCCTGCGATTATTCGGGCTTGTGGTATTATCGCAAAGACGGCCATAAGTAAGTGGGCTTGCGGAATCAATGAGAAGAGAAAATTATATTAAGTACTTTAGGTACCTAGGTAGATTATCTACGACATGGTGGGGGAGGGGCAATTGAGGGACAGGCAGATAACCGTGCAACATGTGCCTGTGTAGACTGTGTATAGCACAAGATATAGGATAGGCAGAGATAGGGACCCGATAGAAATGTATTACCTATCATACAGTGCATCGACTTCGAATTTCACACAACGAGTAAACAAGCCTAGCCATTCTGGGTTAGATCAGGTACCAAATTTATGTGGAAGCGATGAAGCTAGGGTCCAACAATTTCAGAGCGCGAACAAGATGTAGTAAACCGAGCTGCGTAGCCACTTGATATGTGATCGAAGCTACCTAGGGATTTTCATGTTTTTATCCTATGTATCGGATACGAACTCTACGTGTGTTTTCTCAAGCTGCTGTCAGCGATTCGGGTAGTCGGGGTGCCACCTGTTTGAAACGGTTCATATTGCTTCGTATTGATGATCAAGCTATTGAGTGAGTAGGATACAGCTCATAGTAGAGCATCGCCCCTTTATTTTTTCCCCTTCTTGCGAGACGGAACTACCTTGAAGCCCGCACCCTGGATCGAGCTAGAGTCACTGGCGTTGTCTTTGTGACTGCTCTTCTTGGCCACCTCATTCCAGCCACCCGCACTACTGGACTGTGTGTCGCTCGACGGGTTGTTGGCCGGCTGCTTCTCTACGACACCCTTCTCGGCAAGCCGCTTGCGACGGATGAACTCTTGCGCAAAGTGTCGCCCGTCCATTGTCTTGGAATTGGCGTAAATGGCGTCTGAGATGATCTCGGGCATGAGAGGAAAAGCCATCAAGGTCGAGGCAAAAGTATCGACTGCGTAATCGAGTTAGTATATGCGCACCTCATGCTAGAGTACCTTGGGACAGACTGGGGTTTCTTGACTTACTGTCCGTAACACCGGTGATGCCTCGAAGCAACTGACTCTGCAGCCATTTATTGAACTCATCCATCGCCTCTGTTCGGCCGCCACCCGCCGCCGAGGCCGCGCCTTTGAGCGTCGGACGGGGCGAAATGGCCGGCGTGCTGACTGTAGGCTTGAGGCCCGTTGAACTAGCTGATCGAGCCTGCGGGGCGGGACCTGTTGGGGGCGCCTTGACCTTGCCGCCCGCTCCAACCGTAGCCCAACCGGAGCCGGCCGATGCAGGAGCTGCGTTGTTCCCACTGGGTGTGCCGGGTGTGCTCGCAGCAGTGGTCTTACTAGCCAAATCCGCATAGCGCTTTCCCCCCGCTGAGGCCAGTCCGCTTTGCGCCGCAAGCTCCCGCGCCTTCTGCTTACGGGCCTCTTCTTCACGCTGGATATCCGCCAAGGTCTTCTTCTTGTCCGATGATGTGTTCGATGTTGATGGAGTCGGAGCACTTCCTTTCCCCACTGTGGGCTTGATCCAAGGGCTACTCACCGGCCCTGCACTAACGGGGGACGCGGTGCCCCAGGTGCTCGAGGTTGGTAAACCCGGTGCAACCGCGGCCGCTCTCTCGCGTTCACGCGCCGCTTCCTGCTCGAGCGCGACACGCCGTGCGAGGGCAGCCGCCTCTTCCGCCTTAGCGGCCTTGACGGCTTCGGCTTGTTGGATTTCTTTGAGGCTCGGCCCCTTATGTGATTCTACGCCGCCGTCCTTAGCCCAAGGAGCGAGAGGAGGATGCTGCGTAGATGTAGCAGAGCTGACGTCTGGGGTACCGGATCGAGAGCTGGTAGCATATTGCTCAGGTAGGTTGGATCGAACACGTTGGGGGGCAGGGGCGGGGAGAGGAGTACCCGAAGGTGGTGGTGGAAATGGCATGGGTAGCCCCGTGATTTTTGCCGCTACCGCCGCGGCTTGAGCCTGTTGATATTCCTTGAACTCTTTGTTTGATACGACCGAGTCTTTCTTCTGAGCTTGCCTGGCAGTGTCTAGCTTGTTAGATCGGTCCAGTGCAAGCGCGGGGTCAGAAACTTGAGCCGACCGGACGGTCTGGGATAATGTCGTATCGTCCGTGGTTTGTCGTTGGATTTGTGCTAGGCTCTGCTCCACGGTCTCGGCATCATGTTGCGCACGAAGTTGCTTGAATTCTTGTAGCCTGTCGCGGAACCCCTCACCGTCTTCGACGAGCTCGCTGGTCGCCGGTAGTTGGCTGTGATTACCGGGCTCGGGTGAGGGTACACCGATGGGTTGCTGAGGGAGGTTCCCGCCTAACGCTCCCGTGTTGTGCATGCTAGCCAGCACTTGGCGCTCGGTACCAGTCAGGTGGGTGAGCTCGTCCTCGCGAAATACATCGAGGCCTGGACCGGAGTTACCGTGCGCGGCGGGTTGACGTGTGGCTAGCGAATCGAAAAAAGAACCCCCTGTTCCGATGGGACCGATGGGAGCCTGTGGTGGCGCCGTGATAGGCGACGTTATGCTCCCGAAGCTCGGTTGGCTATGCAAACTGTGAGCACTAGAGTGGTGGTTTAGGCCAGGAACGCCTTGCATCGGCATTCGGCCCATCGCTTGCTGGCTGGAAAGGAACTCGCGTTGCCGTGCTAGGAGATACTGCTCTTCCTGTTTACGTCTTTCCAAGTTATTTTGCTCCTCTGCCGTCAGAGTTCTTCCGAAACTGGGAAAGGCACCAACGAGAGGAGGCTGAATAACACCACTCGCATTCGGGGAAAAGGGACCACCCTGTGCTGGAGGCCCGTGAGGAATACCAATTTGAGGCACCAGGAAGGGTTCGCGAGAATTACCAATGCGCCTAATCAGTTGGCCCAGCGGCTCAAATTCAGTGTCTTCCACCTTTTTCACGCGCAAGTCCGGAGTGAAAAAGTTCGCCTTATACCAATCGTTCATCTCCAGGCCTGTGAAGGGTCCTTGCACACTGCCCTGAGGGTCAAGGTATGTCCAGCGCATGCGATCGGGCATGACCATCGTGCGTGCCTGGGCCGATGGGGGTTCAGAAGGTTGAACGCCAGGATAATTGGGAGCATTGCTCGTAGCTGTGAACGCTTGGCCTGGGGCAGCTGATATGCCGCTGTGAAGCGCAGGGTCCGTTGTCACGGGGGTGCGGTTTCCCTCAGCATGGGCTGCGAACATGCCAGCAAAGACTCCCCTGCCGGCTCTCAAAGGGCTCTCCGTCTCTCGTCCGTGGTCGTTGAGGGGGTTGCGCCCAATGACACCGAGGGCATTGGCCTGGCGGAGATCGGAAATCGAATCACTCAAGCTCTCAGTATCGTGGGACTGCATCTGCGCCTGCATGGCAGCAGGGAATAAGGAACCCAGTTTACTGCCGCGACTGAACGATCCAGACCCGGTAAGACTTGTAGTTGTCCCGGGACCAAAAACACCCCCCAAGTTACCGAGCCCCGGCGATTGCATGTCACCCATCTGACCGAACAAGGAACCGCCAAATCCGGCAAAAGGGGCTCTCTCGCGGTCAGGAGTGCTAGACGATGGCCATCCAGATAAGTTTCCCAGAGGATAAGCCTTGGCGCCGACACTGGACGTCTGGCTTCGATCACTTCCATCGAATGTATTGTGTGGGAAGGACCGTGGCATTCCACTCCCGTAGCCCGAGGCGGGTTCGCCACTACCACCAAACCCATGAGCTTTATCTGAACTCACGTCATGTTCACCTCGATCGCCCGGGGGGCTCCGGTAGGGATTTGTTTCCGAGGGACTCAGCGGGGTAGGGTCATGATCACCGTGTCCACCGAGATTGAGCCCAGACATGCCAAAATCCCCGGCCGAGCCCTTCACTGGTGTATCATATAGCTGGTTATGAAGCTGCGGGTGAGACATGGGAGGAGGGCTGGTGTCTTGGGCGCCTCCAAGCACGGCACTTCCAGAAAGGGCTTCGTCGCCGAATGGATCTGTATCAGTTCGAGGACGAGGACGCCAAGACCGGCTCGAATCTACAGCGGTAGAGCCATCGCCGGGCTTGTTGGTCGCGTTTTCCGAGGTGTCCCTTGGAATTAAATGAGCTAAACGGCTTTCGCCTCGTAGGGTTCCGGGGCGCTTCTCCCCGATGGTCGAGCCAGGTAGCGCGAAATTCCCAAAGCTGCCAAGCCCGGACAACCCGCCGGTCGACGATGTTTGCCACGGTGAAGGAGTACCAAAGGCCGTCGTGCCACTAACCGTATTAGTGCGGGAGACGCCAGAGACTGGCGTGGGTTTAGCTGCGGTATCCCTCGCACTTAGATCTTCCTCAGGCTCCTCAAACATGGAATCTTTCGCATCAGTGATTTTCCGATCCAACCAGAGGGAGCCGTTGTCTCGGGAAGGGCGAGTCGCGGATCCAGGTGAATTAAGCCCGCCGCCTCCTGAAAACGGATTGGTGTCGACGGTTTCGCGGCGTCGGGTCCCTGGACGGGAGGTGGATGAAGGTAAAGATGGGCCAAAAGCACCACCTGCGCCCTGGGAGAGAGAAGTCTTTCGACCATTCATACCTCCCCCCGGATGGGCCCCTTCCTTATTCTGGGCCGGTGGCTTCATGGTGGAGTTGACATCTAAGAAAAGCTAGAATGACGGCGAAGTTAGCTCTCAAGCCCGACATTTCAATATCAAGGAACTCAAAGATGTAGTGGAACCCACCTCTTTTTCCTCACTCGTCATCTCTTCCAAGCCAATGGCCCTAGTAGAACCCGTTGCGTCCCAACATATATCGGGTTCTTGAGGAAGCGCGTGCGAGTCGGTAGGTTTGCCCCATCCACGAGATGATACACCGTTGGCGTGGCCAGGATTCCAACCGGACACGAATAAGGTGGACACATCGGGCTGCTGGACGCGCGGGTCCGGCTGCATACTGCCGAGAATGGCTAGCATATCTTCGCGGGAATACCTTTGGGGCGCGACATTTTCGACGACCGTAGAACCCACGGGCATGGCAGCGAGAATGGCAGGGTCGTCTGAGGGCACGGCGTGTTCTGACGGATTCGACTGGTTGAAGGCCTGGCTGGAAGGCGTGGTGGATGTTCGGCGGAAAGTGAGAGTCCCATTCATCGTGCGTGCTGGTCTGGGCCTAAACGATCAATCAGAATTAGCAAAGAACAGCGACACCGGGGGTGTTCGTCTAAAGGCAGATGCATGTGCAGTTGACGATAGTTACGACGCGATGATTCGTAGGAGAGAAACGAGTGCATGTGTCCAAGTGCAAGGGGCCGGCATACGCCCGCCAATGGCAGCTTAGGCGTGTAGTATTGAGTTTGCTGAGAATGTGACGGTATGTACAGTGTAGAAAGGCCCTCAATACGAGGGCGAGAAAAATAAGACGAGTGCATTTATGTAGGCCGGTACGTATTGCGGAGGACGACGTCGGGCTGTGCAAAAATCGAAGGAAGGAATAAATGCAATGCAATGGCACATACCACTCTCCGCTCATGCTCCCACGTCCGTCGCCTCTGGCACCTGATCTTGCGTCGCGATTCGAGTTCTGTCCAGCCGCGGCAGATGCGAAACTGGAAGGGAGGTTTGAAGGCATCTTGACAGAAAGACCGCAGGGGAGGCCGTCTTGTTTGATGGTGCAGTAGCACGAATATACACACAATAGCTGTTGTTGTTTTTTTTGTTGTTCTGTTTTCTCCGAAGCTCCAGAGACAATCGAAGAAATCGAGAAGCTGTGGCAATGACGGAACGAGGGGTAGACAAGGATACGTTTCGTCGTCAAGACAAGCAAAAAGCGTGTGGAATGGCTGGCGCGCTCGCGTGTCTCCGGTCGAGGGGGTTTAAGAAGCTCAAATAGCAAAAGTGAGTGCTTTGTGTTGCCGTAACTGTAACTGCAGCTGTTGCTCGCCTGTGCTTAGTGATTGTTGTTAACGATTAATGGATCCAAGGCGCCGTTGCATAACAAGGGTGACGATGGTCTCGAAGGATGCCCGCTGATTGGCAGGGTGGTGGATAAATGGCGATGCTGTGTAGCTAGCTAGCTGTAAGGCTGTTACCGTCGCTGTGGTGGTTTGGGGGGAGGAGATGGTGGTGGTGGCGGTGGGAGTATGTAGTAGAGGTAGGGAGGTAGGTAGGTTGGCGGTTGTGGGTTTTGGTGGTGATGGCGGTTGGTTGGTTGGCAGGTGGTAGTTGGTCCAAAATGGTACGAACAGAACCTCTCAAAAAAGTTGTAATTTTTTTTTTCACCGAGTCGAAATTTCCTCTAGCTCGGACTGGAGGCAAAAAGAAGTTCGACGCTCTCTAGTGGCCGCTACGGTGCTTCCTGCAGGCTGCCTACTGGCGTGTACCGTGCAGCCGACACCGTACTGATTGAGGCGGAAAGTGAGAATCGACCCAGCACGAGCCACAACATGTCCAAGCATTGTTTCTGTGGCTGCCATACTAGGTACCTAGTGCCACAGCTTTTTGGCAACCCAGAGTCAGGGTTAGGTATTCTTTTTCGCTTGACGGGAGGAGCCTTGATATTCATTACACAAGGTACCCATACCTCATTACCTACCTACCTGGTACCTACCTAATCTACGGCTGGATAAGTTAGAGTTGCCTCCAACAGCATTTACCTTCTGGGGTATTCACCTAGACTGTACAGCATATTAGGTACCGCACAGTATACTTTGGACAGTACCTTAAGTACCTAGGTAATTAGATTATTAGTGGCAGGCGTGACTACCTCATTATGATGAAAGATGACAAGTTGGAGAGTGGACTGGTTCCCAGAAGCCTCTTTCAATACCACAGACAGCCTCATGGTCATGGGTAATGGACCTGCGCGTAAAATAGGGATATACCAAGTATCTAAGTAAGTTCTCGCGTATGTAAGGACGCCGCGGCGATCGGACTTCGTTCACATTACCACCACCACCACATGCTCATCTCACCCAAGGCTGCACATGGAAATCCAACGGCCGGGGTGTTACATGAGGTAAAAAAAAAAAAGGCGTTCCTTCCATTTAGCCAACCCCCTGACTGCAGTGCAGTCGCAATGAATACCTAGTACATGCACCCAAGGTTACATATAGGTAAGTATAGTATTAATAATATTATGTGCTCGTTTCGTGTTTTCTGCTACCCCAGCAATTGTTACAGTAATCCTAGATAGTCCACAGACGTCTATGTAAATCACAGTCCATTCCTCCTATCGACGTGTCATGACCTCTCTTGCTCACCACCGCCCCTCAGAACTTCCACTGCTGACACCAGTGCTTCATCAGGTCCCGCGTCACCGGCTTCGCGTTGCGCATTGAGGGGCTTCGTTTCTGCGTGTGCGTCATGTCGAACACGACCGGCGCCGCCGCGCCCGCCATGCCGCGGTACGTGTCGAGCAGCTTGACGCCCGGGTTCTTGTCCAGCACCTGGATGTCGCCGGTCTGGCTCCTGTCAAGCCGGTCGACCCACTCGCCGAAGCTCACGAGCTCGGCAATCCGCTCCTTGCCGTAGAACTCCTGCACCGCCGGCGCGAGCTCCGTCCACGTCGTCGCCGCCGGGTTGACGCCGTGGTAGTAGCCGCTGATCCCGTCCGCCGGCACCTTCTGCGACACGCCCGCCGCGTCGAGCACGAGGCCCGCGATGCTCTCGACCGCCGTCCAGTCCACGCGGTCCATCGTGCCCAGGTTGTTCGGCAGTGCGCCCAGATACAAGCTACTCGCGATGATTGAGGGCAGCCATTCCTGCTTGTTCCAGAAGCCTGCTTCAGCCTCGGGGCCCGCGATTTGGCCAACTCGGATGATGCCCGCTGGGAAGTCCCCAGCCCGAGCCACGTCCTCGAGGATTAGACTGCCGACGAGCTTGCTTTGCCCGTAGCCGAATCCAGGCAACCTGAGGTCTTCGAGTCGCTTCTCGGGCAGCGGGCCGGATTTCGCATCCCACCCGTCTCCCGTGCCGATCGACGAGATGAAGATCACAGCAACGCGTTTTGCGGATCGGGACGCGAAGTCGGCGATGTTGCGGACGCTCCGGATGTGTGGCTCAAAGGACTCAACGGGCATGTTGAAATTGACCGGCCAGGCATTGTGGATGAAACGATCCGCGATTTCGAGCAGTTCGCTGATCGTCTCCCGCGGAAGCCCGAAGTCTGATCGAGACATGTCCGTGTGCAGAAAAGTGCATTTGGATTCGTAATCCGCAGCGAGTCCACGATCCCCCATCGCCGATGCCTGTCGCTTCTTACCCCCATCCTCTGCTCGATTGAGGCAAATGACCCTTTTCACTGCAGGGTTCCTAACCATCTGGTCCAGCATGTACGATCCCAACATGCCGGTAGAGCCCGTCAAGATAATGACCTGCCCGTCGTCTGAAGGGTTTGGACGGCCTGGTTTCGCCTCCGGTAGATCGTGCGTATACTTTTGCCACAATGCTTTCATCGATTCGACATGGTGTTCTCCTTCATCCTCGCGCGTAGACGCCCCTCCTTCTTGGACTCGAGAGAGTAAGTACTTGGCTAATCGTTCTGCCGTGGGATTGCCGTAGATAACCCGCGTCGCGACGCTTTGAGCATCAATCTGGTAACCAGCAGATTCTAGTCCGGCTTGAAGGAGGCGAGAAGCACTAATCACTTGCATACTGTCAATCTGTCCATTACGTTAGCTAGCCAGCATTCCATTGCGTCTTGTCGCAAGAGAACTCACTCCGGACGAAAAGAAATCAGCGTCTGGCTCAAGCTCGTGCTCAACGCCAAGTCGAGCCTGGAACAGGTTTTGAATCGATTTGACCAAACTCTCTTCAGAGCTAAGGTCCATTTGGGGTGCCTCCACATCAGAGACGTGACCAGCCTTCTCATAGAACTCATCGATCTCGTCTTTATATAGCTTCACAGTGCCCGCCTTTTGCACTGTCCCTTTCCCGGCGCGCAGGAAAGGCTTCTCGGGGGAGGCTATCATGATGAAATCCCGTCCGATCTGGCCGTGGGCAACCGTCTCCTTGTTCGCGGTGACGACAAGAGGCCACACTCTATCGATCAGTTCTTTAGCTTCGCTCTCGGTCTCAGGGTACTTCACGGGTTCCAGCAACAAGGTAGGTTGGAAGCGTCCTGCTCCGACGACGAGGGCACCACGGAGCTCGGGATGGTCAGAGACTATCTCCTCTATTGTCACCGGGTTTAGTTTCTCTCCGTTGGAAAAGACAATGACATCTATATCGCGAAATATTAGCAGTCAAGACCATTACGAAGGCTAGGCAACATTATCATCAAGACCGAACCAAGAATGGACAGGCTCGTGAACTGTGCTCCGACACAGTCTAACAGAAGCAATCCAGCAACGTGGGAACGGCAAACTAACTGTCTGAGCGTCCATAGTAGATCCAATGATCTTGTAGGGTCGGATGCGGCTTATACAAGTCCTTAGTATCGTACTCATTATCATCCGGGAATGTGTAGAAGAAGCCCTGCAGGCCCGGGTGTTTGCCCTTGCGCACGACGACCAATTGGTAAACATTATCTTCGCCTTCCACTTTTCGCCAATCGGCTCCAAAATCGTCCGAGTTGATAATGACTTCAACGTCAAGTGTTAGTAAAGTTCTTTCACGGCAGTTACAGAGACCAGCATCAAGCGGTCTTAGTCGGGACTAAGGATTTTGGCTTTCCAAAGCCGCTAAAATGAGAAAGTATGACGGAGTATGACTTACAATATTGCCACAGTTTATGATCGGGTTGTAAGTAAACCGGGAAAGGAAGAAATCTACGACATCCGATCAGCTGATATTTAGGAAACAGACAAAACTATGTAGGGTCTCCTCACTCCGTAGCAGAGATTACGTTGGCGAGACGCACTCCGTTATCGACTAATCGATTTCCAGCCTCTCTAGCTAGGTTGCCTACTGATGTATTAGCGTCTGATGTACCATATGCTCTTAGGCTTATATAAGCAGGACCAACCGCCTCCAAAGAAGACCAGGTTTAATTTCCTCAGGGCTTCGATGTAGTGAGCGCTCTGGCTCATGTCCTCGAGAATAGCGGGCCTACAAGAAATAATCGAGATTAGCAGCGCCCTTCAGAAGAAGGCAGGATATGAATGCAAAATCAAGGTCGACTTGGTCAGTACTCACGGGACCATCGCCACTTGCACATCGACATTTTCTAGACATTCGAGCACAGACTCGCTAGAGAGAGGACGGTCAGGCAAACCAAGCGCCACTGGAGTTTCATAGTACACAACAGTTAAGAGGAAACCGTAGAGCCCAGCGGCGTGGAATAAGGGCACTAGTTAATCCAACTACCCGTTAGTAAAAGCTTGTCTCGAAGCAATCTAGGGGCAGGTTTACGCACTCGGTATGAAACTCCTCTCCGAGTAATCGCTGAATCCCCGCAGGAACAGCTTGCGCCCCTGCCAGTCTGGCCTACCGCGGTACCCGTCGCCGATCGCTAGCATGCCATGGCGGGCAACGATGGGCTTCGGAATCCCGGTCGACCCGCTGGTATGCAGGACGCAAAAGGGCTCCCATTCTGCCTCCTCGAAAGTTTTCGAGTAAGGGAAAGGTTCCACCTCCTCTTCCGGGAACCAGTTCTCAATGGGGCCGACCTCGACCGCTTGCATGTCGCGCTCTTGCAAAAATGGCTGAATCACAGCACGGTGAGATTTGGGGAATGCGATCACGCGGCAGTCGGTCTTGTCGAATAGACTCAGCTGCCCCTCCTGGGAATTGCGAGGGGAAATGAGCAGGGCCTGGCACCACACAATACCTGGTCAGAATCCAGCCCCTCGTTCAATATTACGGTGTGCGTATCTCACCTTGTACCCGGCCTTCACTGCCGCCAGCGTGACCACGACATAGCGGGCGTCGTTGGGTCCAATGTATGCTATCGTGGGAAAGGTATTGGCGGGCGGGACACCGCAGTTTGTAACAATCCTATGGGCCACGTGGTTGACGGCGTTGGCATACTGCTTGAATGTTACCGACTTCCAGCCATCCTTGGGCTCAGATCCTCGAGGGATGGAAAACGCTTCACGCTGGGGTTCCCTTTTCGCAAAGTCGTCAACTACTTGAGTAAGCAGACGGCGACCATAGTCCTGTTTGGCGCTGCCGTCAGTAGCCCCGTTCGTGCTTCCGCTGATGATGGCCATGACAATGGTGAGGTGTATATAAGTAATGTTCTCGGAAATATAATTATTTAGTCTAGGAAGTTGATTCTGAAGTAGGTCTTTAGAAGAAAGTATTGAATTGCTGTTGTACGTATGATCTATGAATGAAGACTCAAGGGAAACGGATTCTCTCTGGATCTCCCTTTCCTCTTATAGAGAATCGTCTCCAACAATTTGCAATCGCTACTTCACCCTTCGGTACAGAACGAACCGCGGCATTCCTGCGATGTACGCGATGTAATCTGCTCGAGCCCATAATCACAACTGTCATTTAGTAATCCCGGCGTGCACCACCCACGCTAGACGCACAAGTGCCGACACGCGAAGGAACCGTGATATCATAGTTTCCTACACGATTCTCCCTGATGTGGACGGTGCAAAGTTAAATTATGCATCGACCTGTGTCAGCGCCTATGTGTCGCCTAGGTAGCGTAGGTCCGGCCGGCATGGGTCCAACTAATCCCACCATCCGCCACGGATGGTGGGATAGTGGTCGGGGTAGGCATCTCCCACCCTTCTGTGGAAGAGTTTGATGAGGATTGGCTGGCGACGTGGATCAGCAGCACGGAGTCCCACCGTTGAGTGCCATTTCGGCCGCCCTGCTCGCGTGCCGAATGGGGCCGAAGCGAAAGGGGGGAGGGGGGGAAGCGAGCACCAAAAAGGGCGAAAACCTATTCTTACTTCAGGGGCGCGAGAAATGGAAGGGCAAGAACCACGGCAGATACGGCAGGATTGGAGACAGGAAACAGTTCCATATAAAAACCACAAAATAAAACAGCACGTGGGCCCTTCTATCTTGACGCATGCACCCTAACGCCACGATGCGAAATTCGCTTTTCATGCAGGCCGGTCTTAATCATTCTATAAGCCACTACTAATTCCGATCATTGCATTGGCTGCTGATTCCATCAAGCGGAGCTAGCAAGGATCGTCGTCATCATCAACCTCACCACCGCGAGCCTCAACCTCGCCATGACGCAAATCTAATCTAATCAACGAGCAATCGATAAGCTTGGACTGCCGTCGCCGACGACGTTAGTGATAGTTAATTCATAAATCCGTCTGTAGCCAAGCAGGAATAAACGGGCTTAGCGGCTTTACTGTCTACAAACCCCGCTCGTTGCATGAAGTGATGTGAATAACTGCCCGTATTGCCGGCCCTTTGGGGTATATGAACGCCAGGCGCCGTGTGTCTCCTCGATTTTCACGAAGCACAAACTACTCTAGTCTAGTCTTCATTAGCCATCCTACAACATGTCTCGCTACGCCGAAGCTCACAAGAATCTCGCCGGGCCCGGAGACGCACGTCCCACCGCCTTGCAGATCATCAAAGACGAGGGACTCGAAGGGAAGATGAAAGACAAGGTCTTCCTAGTTACTGGAGCGTCGTCAGGCATAGGCATCGAGACTGGCCGTGCCCTAGCCGCCACTGGCGCCAAGGTTTTCCTCACCGCCCGCTCCCTAGAAAAAGGTCGAGCTGCCTGTGCATCGTTTCTCGAGCCTGGGCGCGTCGAGCTACTGAAACTCGACACAAGCGATCTCTCGTCCGTCCGGTCCGCCGCTGCCAGCTTCCTCCAGAAGTCCCCCACGCTCAATGTCCTCGTCTGCAATGCAGCGGTTATGCAGATCCCCGAGCGCGAGGAGACGTCCGAAGGCTTTGAAATGCAGCTCGCGACGAACTACCTCGGCCACTTCCTTCTCTTCGATCTACTGAAGGATGCTCTTTTGAAGGCGTCGACTCCCGAGTTCAACTCGAGACTCGTGAACGTCTCAAGCTCCGGCCATGTGAGTTAGCGTTGGTGCCATTTTCTTCCCTTTCTAGTAACTTGAAGGCCCCCCAAATGCCCCGGGATTATGCTTCGGGGGCGTGTCTCGGGAGCACTGCAACAACTGCTTAAGGGAGCAATTACTGATTCCAGCGGTTATAGCACGCGTCAGAAATCGAGTTCGACGACTTCCAGCTGAAAGGACCCGGCGTGTACAGCCCGTGGAAGGGATACGGGCAGAGCAAGCTTGCGCAGATATACATGGCAAACTACGTCGACCGCCACTTTGGGCCGCTGGGCCTACACGGGCTCAGTCTGATGCCCGGGGGCATCCGCACGGGACTCCAGAAGTACGTTCCCGACAAGGTCAAGGAGACCTGGGACACGAAGCCCGAGATAGCCGTCTTCATGAAGAGCGTCGAGCAGGGCGCGGCAACCACTGTGCTGGCCGCCGTGGGCAAAGAGTTTGAGGGGAAAGGCGGCAAGTACTTGGAAGACTGTGACGTCGCCGTTACTGAGCCCATCATCGAGACGATGAAGGGCGTGAAGCCGTATGTCTTCGATGAGAAGAAGCAGGACAGGCTCTGGGAGCTCACGCGAGAAACACTAGGCCTCGCATGATGGGAGAAATGGAGATTGATGGAGTGAGAGTTAGAAGTATGTATGCTGTATAGTAGTCTGAAAATGAACATACACATTAGGTAGGGTACCTACATGTAGTTGGTGGGTCTTACGCTAAATCTCCAATAGGGATTAGCTGGGATACCACCTATAACTTAAGTACCTAGGTACATATGCTAGCAGGACTGTACCTATACATGCACCCAACAGGTTTCTTGGATATCCTATATCACTTTCTACAGCGCATACAAATCGAGTTGGCACTCGCCGTTTATTTTAGGCAGGTGACATCTACGTAAATCTACGTACCAATCACACGGAGAGTGGCCCGTCTTTTATGGCAGCTATATTTTAACGATCAACTACCTAAGAGCTAAGACTCTGGACGGCAGCTTAGGATACTGGAATCGCATCCCTTTGGAATTTGGTGATGTTGACAACAGTAATTAATTACTTGCATCTAAGCCGTCGTTCAACTCTCCTTTCTGTTTTATTTCAATTTCTGTTGATTTCCCTACTTCTTCTTGATCTAACTAATAACAGATAATTATAAACCCAGTAAAAGGTTGCTACGAAGATACTTGTCAAGGCTTAGTCGTAATGACTTCTGTAATTATTAGATAGCTAGTTTATGTTATCATTAAACACTCGTAAGAACGCTTAGTTATATTCAGGGTGGCCACGGTTCAAACCATTTCGTGCTGCTGCTTCGTCTGCTTTCTGGATTGCCTCATTTCTTATCTTTCTTCATTGCGAAGTCTCTTGCAATTTGATACGCAGCAACCCCCGCGATATAGGTATCGAGATCACCGGCCAATAGTGTTGTTACTATCATATATTAAAAGACTGTTCATGGCTCTCGCTCCGATCACGCCGGCCCAAAGCATTTCACCGTCAGTCGTTTCTATCGTTCCGTTTGGACTATAAGGAGTTAAAAGGATGTTTGGCACAATAGTGCTGGTCGAAAGCTAGAGAATATTCCGGATGATGAGTGCCTTCTGGAAAAGGGAGAGCCTCGCCTTGGTTCTCACGGCTAGCTCGGCTAGCTTTGGACCGCGTGTTTCCCATGGCTAACCTAACTCAGGCACGATGCTAGGTTCGTATTACCACAAAGTAAGTATTATATTAGACTCTAGGGATAGAGAGAGGATCGGATCTAGCCCGGTTGGTTTCAGATGCGACTGTATGGTGTCATGACGCGTAATGAATTGGCGAGGTAAACGGAAATGTGTAGCTTGTGTGTTTACGTGTCATGAATTGTTGATATTTCTTCTTCTCGGCTCTCATAAGGTGCTTGCAAGATTTCCCATATTAGGTAGATGGGTGGTATCGTAAATTATGTTAGTGCGCCAATTCCTACGATTTGTTAACAATATTTTAACTTGCAAGACGTTGTTGGCACCTTTGGCTCCATATCTTAAAGTATAACAATGGAAGTCCATTAATAATAGTACAATATCTTCAGTTACCAAGCATAAAGGTGTCCCTACATTCGTACTTATCATTTATAGTGTTGTTAGTGTTGCTTATAGTCTAACTTCGAGGTCTCCTAAGTCCTAGTACGGCTGCAGTATCTGTAGCTATCTTTGCTGTCATTCAAATTATGCGCCTTTGCATTGTTTATGATGTAGTTAGATCAGCTTCTATTAGGAAGTAGTTTCAGTCGCATGACCGCACAATGTATACCAAAGCCCGTTCTAGGATAAACGGTTACTTCCTATTCATTTCAGTAAGATCACTTCATGGTAGAAGTTATCTTCGCTTATGCAAAAACGGGTCATCGTCAGCACCGGCCAGCTGAAAATTCCCGTTTTGCTTCAGTAAGTTACTACAACAGGATGGCTGTCACGCTATCTAGATCATCTGAAATCATAGATGGACACTCTTCGCCTGCTTGATCCTAAATCCGCCCTAATCTCCATATCCGTACGCATATATTATGCAACTACATAGTATTATGACCAACCAAAGGGTCCCAGATCGATGAGGTCCCATAATGCGAGCAACTTACCTCGGCAGCCCCACCCATAGCACCCCCCTTTTATCGCCGGCGACCATCCGTTCTCCATTAATTACCAATTCCGGCAGGTTCGTGATGTGAGCCAAACTTGCTTACACACTTACGCAAGTATCAAGAAGTGAGAGAGTACCGAGTTATCTTACATTTGAGCGGCACGACTCCTAATAGAATCCAAACGAAAAATATATCTGGAAGCCTAAGTACTAGGCTTACCACAACGTTTTCAAGATACCATATCAGTTTCTGGTGTTTGTAGAAAATGGATCGATTCTGGTGAGCCTAATATCCTATAACCCCCAGGCGTGACGCTGTAGTAGTAAGTAGGTAGGCAAGTTCGTGGAAGGGGAATATAAGGGATAGTATGCGTAGGTGGGCTGCCTCGGTACCTAGACGATGAGTAATATACAAGGACTAATACATTAAGTATCGATCCATATTTCCGATTACTTCACCGTGGAATGCAAGTGTCAGTGACATCTTCGGCTCTCGCCAAAGCCCGAGTACTATACTAGACGGACGGTATGCGGGCCAAGGGTCTTCAAGATCCTCTCATACTGGCCACTGAGACTCAACGTTGCCCATGGTTCACCCTGACCTCCGTCCGAAGCTTTGAGAACCTTGTCCCACTGGGCCGGTGTCGGTTCATATCTACAGTTGAATTCGTCACTGATACAACGAGCCTCGTTCTCCATCATGCCATGTACGTAAGCGTCACCAATTAGTTCATAGTAGGAGTCACCTACGGTCGCCGTTTGTTTCTGATTTTGGCTCTGGCTCTGAGCCACCGAGGGAGGTGGTAGTCGACGTAGAACCACCGCCAAGTCGTATGGGTGGAAAATGGCAATCTCGTCACCAATCTGTACGGGTCGAGGAACTAAGCAGAAATATCCATGTCTAGTAACGGCGAAACGGAACGTCTTGGTGGCCCCAGAGGATTCAAATGCGGGATTCATCACAGGAATTCCGGAATTAGGGTCCCAATACCCCGGGCACTATAACACGAATAATTAGTCAATAGAGGAGATAACGACGTCCCCTTCCCGAAAAGCCCGATGTCCTAACACATTCAATGAAAAGGGTCATCAACTAGATGCACTTACACCTTGTTCGTACCATCTGAACCATTCCCCCCAATGTGCTCTGATGTAATCGGAACGCACCAGGTCCTGTTGAGCGTCACACGACATGATAAGTGTCAACCTGTATGCATCTAATATGGCATCGCCGTTGATATACGTTGATACGCCCAAGGTGTCAATATAGTTCATGTCCTTCCTGATACTCTCGACAATCTTCGCAATATTCGTGTCAAGTTCCCCATACTCGCTATCGACAAAATCCCCAACATATATGATATCATCCGACATCAAGCATCTGAACGAAGCGAAGCTCTGGAGTAACGATTTCTTCGGGCCTTTGAAGGCTCTCAAGGCGTCTGACATTGGGATTTGTCTTTTCCTGCCTTTGGGGAGCTGGCTAATCTTACTGCTCGACGTTCTCGTGGGTGGTATAAAGGCAACACGACTATTTCCGCCAGCCTTCCATAGTGTCGTACCAGCTATCATATATTCGCCCTCCTCCTTATATCTGTAGTCTGGAGCCCACGAGGGAAGAGCAGTGCCAGGTTCCTGTCGGACCCTGCCAGCATTCTTTAAGAAGCCCAGTGAGTCCACATCGAGAAAGCGTCGTGCAACATCGGCATACTAGATCATGAGCCATTAGCATTACGCTCGATTGTATGATAGAGGGCTAGGGCAACCGCCAGAAAGCCTACTTAACTATATTCTGGGATTCAAGGTTACCTAGAATGGATCCTTTCGGAGCAACTTACCAGAACTTCCCATGGGACTCGATAGTCAACCTCGAACCATTGATCCGAATCAACTATGATATTCCCCATTGCATAGATTCTATCTCGAGGATCTGTGGCCTCGTAACGGGAAACATTCTCGATCAAACCCCCGAAGCTTAGCATGATGTCGCTACGACCGTATGCGTCCTGGAAGTAGTAGTGACGGGCTCTCTGTATGATCCTGACAGCTTGTATATTATTGATTGTTCGACTGAGCTGCGGATGAATATAGTCTGGCCATGTCTCGGTATAACGCGGGCATATAATCCACTGCATTTCACATTGTTGTTAGTCATCTGAAGTTCAGTGCCTCTCGCCCTTGGCCACTTGCGGTCCCGTGGGCCAGACAACGTTCAACATCGCGGTGTGAGATGCTACTAATACGCGGGAATAGAAGAATAATAGGAGAGGAACTGAAATATCCTACAGCCAAAGCAAAGATATTGTCCCAAGCTACGGTGTCGGGGCCACAGATCACTCGCACATTCTGACACAACGAGGCTTCCTGCTGGATCCAGACGCGAGAAAACCACGGTCGATTGAGGAAGCTCACAATAGCGACCGCAAGATCCCGCAGTCTGTCGGTACCGATGCCTGGGTTGGATGAAGGGTCAAAGAAGTACGACTTCTCAGCAAACCTAGACCAATTCGATCCATATTCACAGTGCGAGAATTCCCCGACGGATTTCCCTGCGTCGAGAGCCGCCGCGTACTCTATAGCAGCTGAGCTATGCTCGTCCGGGCGTCCCAGCCACACCCACGTGGCACCGGCCCGCCGATAGATGTGATGCATTATGGCGACTTGCGCGGCGCGCTCGTCGAGGCTGCACTGGTTGATGCAGACGGCATCTATCCAGACTCTGCGGGGCACGTCGGGTCTTCGGAGATCGAGCATCATGTGGAAAGCATTTCTTTGCACCCAGAGCTGCGAACCGCCACAACGAATCAATTCGGGGTCTTCGGGGGAGCCCCAGGTGTACGAGGTGGCATCATAGCATCCTTGCGCCTCGTCGAGCGTCGTGGGAACCAGCTCGGTGGCGAGGGGCTCGTCGAGCTTGCCCGGCTGAATGACGAGGAGTCGGAGGGGCAAGTCGCCCGTGAGAGGCTGGTACAACGAGGACGCGATCTCCGCGTTCCACTTGTCCATGGTCCGGGCGTTCTATGGCTTCACAATCATGCTGCAGTAAAAGGAGCGTCCTAACTGGATAACTGGAGGGAGGCTCGTCTTCGGTTTAGCGAGCAGGCTGCAAGGGATCCCCCTCTTCTTCTCCGCTCTGAGACGTGCGCGCTTATCACCGCCAAGAATCAGGCCACGGCGCTCAGCTTGTTGCACTTGGATTTCCCAATGTTTTTCAATGTTTCCTATTCGGGCGATATGCATTCATTGAGACACCGCCACTTGATTAATTAAGTGCCAGAGTCATACCGTCTGCCCTCCTCCAGATCCATTTACTTCGGAGCGTTGGCCATGCATTCATTCATTCATTCATTCATTCCCTCCCTCCCTAGGTAAGCCAACCGCCAACCGCCAACCTCTCATCCCGTCTTGAGGGAGGCCCTCCGTGCTACTCATCACGTCATATGCGGTTCCATGGAGGTGGTCATAGATGGGCGCGACACTACGTGGCAAGACCAAATACCGAATTCAATCTTATGCGGAATGGTCAGACGAGAAAAGATAATTGGCCAGGTAGGGTATCTATAAAAGCAAACAGCAAAGTTATTTCCATGCGCGCGAGGTTAGCATCTTTACGCCAATCGATTCCGGGGTAATTAAGCACCTCGACAACCAATGTATGTGGCTTTAATCACCATGGTTTAACATAATGCTGTGACAGGATATGATTGGTACTAAAGCAGTGTCTGCCGACTCTGAAGCAAAGCAAAGCAAAGCAAACAAAGGTCGAAATCATCTAGGATTTGACCGCTCCCCAGGCATTTGCAACAGTCTAAGAGGAGACGTACAAGTTGGCAACCCAATAATACTATACGTATTTCACATATAGCTTATTAAGGCAAGCTTAAAAAAGAAAGGATGCACTTACGAAAAAAAGAGCCACCAATTATGTGGCTTCTACACTGCGTACAGGAGCCCCCTTTTTTGAAGCTGCGCGTAGATCCCTTGCGTCTACAGGCGCTAGGGTATTTTTGTTTCGTCGTTGCCACTCGACACAAGGTACAAGAGCAGGATATGCTTGCTTGGTTGCTTACAGCGAGATCCACTACTGTAGCAGGCGTGACAAAGGAGTTATATCTTCGCAAGCGCAGCAGTCCACAACATCGAGAATGGTATTGGTCAGCATATGGACGCGTTGCTCTAATAAGTGTAACCCCTTTCCGCCCCCTTCCGAATCTCAACGGCGGCAGACAGGGCCGAGGACAAGAGTCATGTACGATGAAAGATACCTTGATTGGCTGGCCTATTGCAGCCGGAGCAAACACGAGCAACTGGGTCTCTGCTGCCTGGACAGTCGCGGATATATCCCGGACAATTGGAACTATCGATTGCACAAAGAGCAGAGGCCAAGTTGTGGAGGCCATCACAGCGCGTTCCCAGCAAATAACATTCGTCGCAGAGATCAAATGAGCCGCACTCGAAACAATCTAACCGAGCCTCGCATCGTTTCTCTATTGCCTATCGTGATGCTTTAGCCGGGTAATACATACGGAAAACTCTCCCCTGCCGCACCTAGGCTCGGCAAAAGTTGCACTGGAAGAGGGATCTTTGCGTGAGCTCTGACCTGGAGATGCTGGTACCGGCCTTGGGCTTCCAAATGCCGTATCCCGGCGTGGCGGCGATCTTATCGGTGAAGGCCGGCCTCATAGGAGTCTTCATGACACGGTCATTCCCCTTGCAAGTGACATGACTGTCGTGGCACTTTTGGCAAACATCGAAATTATCGTCATCGCAGACACAGCAATCTGCGTGATTGGTAGTCAGAAGACGCGTTATATCAGAACACGGAATCCGAAGACTCACGCGAGTAAGAACTTTGCTTGATTCCGGCCTTGCATACATCGCAGCTCAGCTTGTCTACTCTAAGGTTCTGCTCGCATTCGGGGCTTAGCTGCTTCGGTGAGAAAAACAGCTTCTCAGCCGCTGTTTGTCCTATTTCTTGTGCGACCGTCTCAGCCTGGACCATGCCCGCATGATATCCGATTGCGTCCGTTGTGATAACGGCCGCTGTGGTGCTCGCGTCACCTACAATCGAGTCCACGACTTGTTCCACCACGAGTCCAACCCCACGGGCTACTTCGCCGGGGTTATCCAGGAGTTCCGTACTTGGGGATGCATCATCTGGAAGCCCCGCGCCCATTTGCTCGATACTCGTAATGCCATCGAAGAGGCCGGTGACCTTCGCCTCTATAGCGATCCCTATGGCGCCGACTGCGATCGGCCCAAGGAAGTCCTTGGATTTGCTAAATTTGCGGAGCTCAACATTACGCTTTTGCAACTCTTCTTAGATGAGCTCAAGCTTCCCGGCGGCAATGTAGAGGCTGCGAGCTTTGTACATAGCAAACAAGGCCGAGACACCCCCCGTCACAGAGGTACCGCTAACGCCAACGCCAACGCCAACGCAAAAACCACTCGAAACTTCTTTCCGGGTTGCTATGACTTTTTGCTGTTGGAGCTATTTCGTAGAGGCCTCGGCGACGACCTGACGGAACTTCTCCGATTCAAACTCGAGGGTCTCTTGGATTGGCATTATGATGGGTGGGGGGTCTTTTTCATTTGACCAATATCCATGTCACTCATTCCGCTTTACAGTTATTTCATTCCAACTCAGATGTTATTCTAAAGTTTATATATCGTAGGTGTCTAGGATCGCCCCGTTGGACTAAATCGGACGTCGTTATCCCGAAGTGCTCCGAGGCTATAAATAGTATTGGATGTGTAGGATTTGGTGTCAGATTAGCGCGCTGTGGCTCAGCGGACAGTCTTGTAGATAATCAATTTCCATATACGTATTATCATATTTAGCTCGTAGTTTGCTATCGGCCTTAGTCATGTACTGCCAAAAATCATCGACGATCTATCTATGTGCTGCGTTGTCCATCACGCCACACTAGGTAGATCCCGCATGACTAAGTACTGACCAGGTAGTTTATATTAGTCAGTCGTTCTATTGGCTCTCATTGTGAAGGGCATCAGAACGCGACGTGACACGACGTTGCACATTGTATAGTGAGAACTACATACGGCTCTCATGGTGTTGCAGTGTGGCTGGCATAAATCACAACCGATGCGAATGTCAAATATTGTCGTATATGTTCTTATAGAAAAGCCTCAGGAATTGAATATTTCCATCTCCATACTCTGCTCTTACTTATAAGACCAGAGCACTGTACTGGTCATTACGCAAAGCATAGCAAACGAGCTATCTATGTGTGCGTTGATTGATTTTGCATGTACTCCGTATTCTATAGTTGTTGTACGCATATGTAGCGTCACGCTAGGTCTATGGTCATGCATTTACATATTGACAGGTGACCCGGTAGGGCAATCTAACGGGAACTTCAAAATTTCGAGTAACGGAGCTATGTTTCACTTTAGCGGCTTTACACTGACCCAACCTATTTTTCGACACTATAAAAGAACTAAGCATTCCATGAGGGTAACTCCGTACCATTTTACTCTAACCCCTCCTCTCCAACCTCACAACCCGCAATTGGACCGATGTGAATAACTACGACAACAGACTTTGAAACACCACTCGCTCCCTCGGGGCGAATGTTTCCATTTCATATCATCAATAATTGGCCCTTATCTCGGTCTGTTGCGATAACACATCCTTGATAGACTTACCAAGGGAGAAAGAAAGAAGAGAGAGTTGGTGTTTGTGCGCTATCTGAGTGGCGTGAGTTGCAATTGGAGGAACCAATAGATACTCAGTTATGCCAGTAGTCAATGACGGAAAGTTTCCTAGCAGTGCTACGAATACGTTGCAGGGACAGCTCTTGTACTATCAAACTTAATTAATACTCTCTCTATGCTACAAGTTACGGTAACTGACCTTAGTCGGGATTATTAACGATTGCCGGATAGTTAGCGAGAGAAATGTATTATATACATCCAGGCGCCTGTGGCTGCGGCTCCGGAGAATTTGCCGCCTTCCTGCTGTTGGGGCATAGTAACTACGGGCGCTTTCTTACCCCCTCGCTTCCCCTTGATATGATCAACACAGTGTGAAATTGGAAACGAGGGGTGGTGGGCACTACGACTAATATTCTAACTGGTGTATTGTCCACCTTGTGTAGGCCCTTAAGTAATCCCAAACGCAAAGGAGGCAAGGTATTGGAGTTGTGCGTATAGGTTTCTAGGCTCCTTACCGACACCCTGGGAAACTTTATCGTTGATTTCTGGTAGGCGGGTTCCGAATTCCGGCACTTGGTATATATGCCGAACAACTCTATTTCAACCGGGGCTTTCTAGTGAAAATGTAGCTGCGTCTCGATTGGGCCAATGGTCTCTATATCATTTCCTATCCCTTATGGTGGCTAAACTTGATATTTCGTGCTACCGAAGAAGTTCTGTCCCAGTTATTGGCCTGGCTTCCCGTCTCTTGATAAGATGAAGATCTAGTTTATGTTAAATTTATGTTACAATAGTCTCGGGTGTCGTGCTTCAAGTTGGTCAGTCGGTACCCTAGTTTCAAAATCTAGACCATATGTATAAGCGCCGGGTTATCTGTTGGGTAGTACAGGTGTATAAGTACTAGTGTACCTCATACCTCATAGGCTCAGTAGTTCCCTACGAGGCGCCCTTGATCGCCTGGCAAGCTAGCAAACATCTTTACTAGGTAACCACCTACCTTCCATCACTCCCCACATGCACACGCACATTCACGACTACAAGACCTGCCTCGCTCCAGGTCTCTCTCAATCCTCTCCCTCTTCTTCTCACCATCTTCCACATCTGCACGGCACTGCGTTTCGTTCGTCTCGCCATGCACCATTTGTCAACCAGGAAGAGAAGCAACAGTATCCCAACTCTCTTCGTCTTGTTCTTCGTCCGTTTCTTCGTACCTACACCGACGCAGAGATAGCAAGATGGCTGCGTTCTGCCTAGCCGTCTTTCGCCCAGCCATCAAGGCCATTATCACCTGGTAAGAGGACCTTTTGGCGCGGTTGATCTCCCCGACGCTTTCCTTGGTGATGTCTTACCTATACACTACATCGACGCATCCTTCGATAGCCGCATCTATCCCACTTACATGTATCAACCTGTATCAACCTGTATTTCTCAACAGACACATGACACAAGACACCACAATCTTTCCCAGCAGGAATCTCTCGCACCCATTGCTAGCCATGCCCACAGACTCATCTCGCATGCACCCTCCGACTGAATCTGTCCGAACGGTGACTCTAAGGAGTTGCCTGGGTGCATACTTCCTGCTGACTCTCATTTATAGGCTGATGATCCGGATGCTACACACAGCAGACTCCGGTATCTTCTTTCTAGGCATGCTCCTGTCCTGCTTTTTTGGTAGTGATGAGGGCCTCTGCCAACCTTCTTTGGACTTTGTGTTGTTCCCGGGGGTCGCTGTGGTCGCCAAGTATGTAGAGTCGCAACCCAACCCGCATGAACACATGCTCGATACATGGATTCTTTTCCTGGCGGCTTTTTATCTGGTTCTGGGCGATCGCTTTCGAGCCTCTCTTCTAGGAGTTTGGCTCCCCTACTTCTACATGGACATCGATCTCGGCAGATGCTGTACATACGCAACCCTTGCCCTGACCGTACTCATGTCTCCATACATCCGCCGTGCTTACCAGATGTTCTGGCCGCCGGTTTCTGCCTTGCTATACGATAACGTTAAAACGGCATCCTCAGGGTTGAGCGTATATGTCATTAGCAACATAGGGCCAGTTAGCCCCTTGCTCCCGCTACCTCCATCGCCACTACCACCACCACCAACGCCACTTACCCTCTCCCCCGTCATCACTACTGCCAATATAGAGCCGTCGAAAAAGCCTACGCCGACTATGGTCGATAGCAACACACAGATCAGCTTTCCGACCAGCTCTCCGACAATGGCAGATAGTAGCGTGCAGACTAGCTCTCTGGCGACAGCAGATAAGAACGTACAGGCGAGCCCCCCGACGATGATAGATAGTAGCACGCAGACTAGCTCTCCGACGATGGCGAATAGCGGCATGCAAACTAGCTCTACAACAATGGCAGATAGTGGCATGCAGACTAGCCCCGGGATGATGGCGGATAGTAGCATGCAGACTTGCTCTCCAACCATGACTGACGGCAATGCCCAACAGGAAAAGGAGGTGTCCGTCAAACCCTACTACTCGCCCAAAGCGACCATGTACCATGTGGCCGGAAGCGGTATCATGAGCGTGCCGCCCCGTTCCAGAATACCGGTTTCCAGAATTTCGGAACCATCTAAGGTTCGCAAGCGGTCGTTCGGAGGGCTGACGCGTCGTGCTTCGGCCAGTAAGGCTTCTAGTCCGACCATCCCCTCCACTGAGCCTGTCATTTTAGCTGACTCCGCGCCTTCGTCCCTAGACGTGGTTGACCCGGCGCTCATTCCTCTACCCCTAGAGGATGCGGACGACCTAAATCCCACCCATCTATCCCAAGGCGGTGTGGTTGATCCAGCGCTAATTCCCTTACCCCCGGACGGCATGGATGACATAGCGCTTATTTCCAAACCCCAAGACGTGGTTGACCCTAGCCCTATATCGTCTGAGCCTCTATGCGAACTAGCACCAGCTTCATCTACAGTGTATAATCTCGCGCCGAACCCTAACTCTGACAATGTATCGACGGTTTCATACGCTCCTATCTCGACCGGAGCAGAACCGATTCTTGCAGCCGAGTCCGCGGATTTGATGACAATTGACTCTCTGTCGTGCCCGAAAATCCCAGATACCCTTACAACTATACTAGCTCCAGCACCTGAGTCTAGCTTCGAGGCAGAACCCACTCCAACTCCTTGTCTTCCTCTAACCGCTCTACCTCTGAACCTAATAGCGTTCAATTGGGCGGACATACCGATCGATACAGAGGAAGAAACAAAATTTCTATTCGGCAACCCTGTCGATGAAGATGGCGATATTGAAATGGGGCGCCAATTGATTCAAGACCAGAAAGGCTCGGCTATGGGCGACACGGCAATCCGAGGACAAGAGCTCCCACTTGATATTGACAGCTTTGTGAAATTTGCCAACGAGTGGGAGAGCGGATTCATACAGAGGCGGGAGCCCCTAGTCGCGGGGAACTTTGCTGGATACCGCGACAATACTGATGCTGAATCCGACGATGGTTACCCTCCGAGCAAGTCTATAGGTCCTTGCCTTGATGACGAGGATTACTTTATTCCTGTACCCATTTCGCGCGGTCCAGCTCAAACATTGGAACACAGCCAAATGATAGAATATCCCCCCGAATTCGCGGCGTACAACATGTCCTGCAATGAGTACACGCTTCTCGTTGAGGACCACCCTCAGGTTCCCAATTTCTCTCCATTTGATAACGAATATGTGCAGAACCCCGCGCCTGAAAGCGACGATGAGGAAATGACGGACGAGGAAATCGACGAGAACGAGAGTAAAGATAGCTTTCCTCGGGTTATACCAAACCCACGCTGGATGTGTGACGGCGTCGAAGCGACTTCCGCTCACGACGACGATATGGATGAGGACACTGCCAATTTTGACATGTCGAGCATCGCTGAGACTTTGTTGGCTACTTCAGAGAGTGCCCAGACAGCTGTGTCAACTTCGTCTATCCCATTCTCGACGCCGGCCTGGACTGTGCCCTCGATCACATTTACTACGCCGCCCACACCAACCATTCCACCCAGCGCCGCCCGTAAGGTCTTAGTCCCTCTTCGTATATCAAGACGGCTAACGCGTCCATCATCCAGACCAGTGCGTGCCGCGCAACATATTATGGTGGACTTAACGCCGAGCGCGGACGCACCGAAGCTCGACAATCGCTTCATCGTCCCCAACAGCCCAACTCGCCCGGTGTGTAATATTTTGTCTCTCGATCCTAATTACCGACCAGAACGCAATCTAGGTATCCTGCCTCGTATCAAAACGCCTTACGTTGAGGGATACGAAGACGGCGGGTATCGGCACAAGGGCTCGTGGGCTCTCCGAGAGCATCCACCACTTGACCAAGACGCGGTCCTTCAGTCTGAGCTTCTCATGGATGAAGCCGCCGATGAGGCAAGCAAGGACTGGCCCTCCCGTAAAGCCGGTATCGAAGAGCAGACAGCCCAAGACACAGCGGCCATGGAGAAGCGGAATAAGGTCGAGAAGGAAAAGGCGAAGGAGGAGGGTCGGAAGCGGCTTAAAGCAAAGAACGATGCGTTCGTCGTCGATTGTCTAAGACGGGCAGAGATAAAGAAAAAGAAAGGCGCTGCTGCAGCGAACCCGTTTAGTAAGTGGCTCCCAATTTCTGCTTCGTTCTGTAGTATTTCGGCAATTTTCGGGTCGAAGCCCACGTGCCTACCTCGCCCACCTACATCTTGCGTATCTAACTAGATCTCAACAAACATGCTCGCCTTTCCCCAATAAGCCCCCCCCAGTTTTCAACCCAAGTTGGCTAACACTCGTCCTCTCCAGTCCAGCCGAAGAGAAACGGCCGGCGTTAGAGCTGTACGCATTCGTGCCCGGGGTCGTCGGACTCATCACTTCGGTCTCAAACGAGCGAAGAATACAGGTGGAATTAATAAACTTTGTCTGGTACTACGAGGACCCAGGCACCGGGCATCACTGCCCCACCGGTTTCAATCCCCATCGGCGTTTTTGTTGTTTTGTTTCTGCGGCATCATTTTTGTTTGCGGTGTTTCTGGTATGGATTTTCGATTGCGGACGGGCGGGCTTGTTGCCGTTGGTTGGTATGCGGCGTTCGTGTCGGATGACTGGATATGTGTATTATGTAGGTATGATGTTATGATTGCAACGTCTGGCGTTCCGGACGGCAAAGGGGCGGCGTCCCCCAGACTGCGATGATACCCCGTTCGAGAACATTTGAGGCAATGGCAATGGAAGATACCCGGTGCAATGGCACGTCACACACACAACACACTACTACGAATTTGCCATTGTTATTGTTAGTGTCGGTGTTGGCGTTCGGTATGGAAAATAGACCAGAGGATTTGTTGCCCATCATGGGACGATGAGCATAAGGAGCCAGCTGGCATGGCTGCGACAGAACGAATCATAGAGGACAATTGAGCGAGCTCAATGCCGTTCCACAGCATGGAACCCAAGTATCTTGAACCACCCAGTGATGATTGCTTCCAATAGTGAAGTCCGCGGCAGACCGTGAGCGAAAGAATCGCAAAGCAAATGGCACTAGACGAAGATGTTAAACTGGATACACGGCACCTTAGGCACCTACCTGGTAGTAAGTACATGTGTAGGTAAGTAAGTAGGTACGAAGTAGCATCAGCCAGCCTAGAGGGTAAGACCGAACACGTCAGTGCCTGCTTTATCTAGACGGCTGAGCCATATTCCTCAACAGTCATTTAAGGTGGTAATAGGCCGATGAATAAGGAATAATTACGGCACGCAGAATCATAGAACACGCCCCGGTTGACTAAGCACTGGCCTAAATGGCAATTACTATAGTATTTTGAGTATTTGCGAGTGGAATCGGAGGTAACGTATGTCGCGTGCCTTTGTAATACCACCATGCAACAGGTAATGTTAATTAGGTGTTTTAGATACCATTCGATGGAGAGAAGATGGTAACTGCTCTGACGATGACGGGAAAATCATGATTGTATGCAGTGAGATCACGTGGTCTCGTGTTTCGACTGGCCCGAGCTTTTCAACTAAAGAGCGCGCCGCCGTTGCACTTTTCTTTTTGCAGCCACTCCCGCTGATGCGGGCGATCACTTGAGCGCTCTTGTGGGTCAGACACAGATAGGTAGGTACCTACCCTAAGTGCCTCCTACCTATCTACATACATGTACTTACGTACGTCTAGATAGCCCCTGTAGGTATCTACCTACCCGCTCCTTAGAGCCTACCTCCCAGTTGAGTACTTCTTTACAACAACGCCAAACGCTATGTGTAGGTGGTAAATATTCGAGTGTGGTTAGGAGACGCAGATTAATCGCAAAGGTTTCCGTGCCGGCGAAGAGAGAATGTGTGTAACTACATAACTAGTAAGACTATCCAATCTAACCTACAACCCATACCTATTGAAGTAATTTTGAAAAAGAAGATGGTGGGATGCGGGTAGCGACTAACGGGTACCTAGAGGTACCTAAAGGCAGGTATGGGGGGACACTTCATGTTAAGGGCGGGCCAAGTCGCGCATCTGACCGCGTAGATTCGCTTGCGGCTTGCCAGCGTGCCAGCCAGCGTGTGCCCAGCGCACCCACCGCTACCGAGTAGGTAGGTAGGTACCTACCGCTATTGCCTCTTAGGTATTACTGTACTGATGTACCTCCCTCTCCCGGTCTTGCACATGTATCCGCGACCTCGACTCTTCTCCTCCTCAGAGTCCTCATCCTCATCCTCATCTTCAGGTTATGTCATGTCGAGTGCCTCTATCTATGGCCTCATGAGTGTTTACTACAATCGAGTTGCATCTCTTGTGCATTGACGAACTGTCATGCTTACACGGCCAATTACTACCTAGTAGTCGGCTATTTTGCATGTCCCTTTACCGGTGTCTTAGATACGGCTGCTCCAAGTATCGTCTACCTGCCCATTTACCTAACCTACTTACATACATACCTACTACTTTGCCTACTTTGGACGTTGCATTACTCAGAGCTTGGCTGAGCTGGCGACAACGCGTGTTCGCTTGCCTCGCCTCCCCGACAAAGAAGTGAAGCAAAAACGGCTTCTTTAGAGACACCCGGTTTCTGGCTCTCCCATTGCAATCGTCCAAAAAGGCAAACCTTTGTTCAACCAAATTCCAACCCAGGTCCCGAGGCAGAAGGGGGGGCACCGTGACGCGATCTGTCCCGGGTGGCCGCACAATACGCGCGACGGCCGGTGTCTTTGACTTGACTGACTTGGGCAACCTTTGCTCCTCCTCATCCCCATTGCCCCATTGCCCCGTCGCCCCGATTGCCCTGTTCCAGCCAGCATGCCAGACATGTCGCAGCTTGCCAGCAACTCGGCTGCGTCGCGTGGACACGTTGCAAGCTCCAGCTCCCGGTCCCATCCCGTCTCCGGCAGCCAGAGCCACCCCTTCCACGACTCGAGCAGCAATTCCCAGGCGACCACCTCTAACTCCACATCCAATGACGCCGACCGCGTCTTCACCCCGCCGGAGAGCGACAGTGAGGGCAGCAACCGCCATGCCAACGACAATGCTTCTAGCCAGGAATCCCAGCTCATGCAGCTCTCCAATCTCGCTGCCCTACAGCAGAAAATTGTCGTGTCCCGCGACGATGCCGACCTCAATGGGGCGCAGTCGAGGAAGAGGATGGCCGACGGCATTGTCAAGCACACGCGGCACCACTCTAGCACCTCGCCCGTGCGGATGGGCCATTCAAGGAATACGAGCACCGTGAGTGTTGCTTCGACGACTAGCAGCCGCATTGGCGAGGTACGTACTACGTCTCGGAGCACGCGTCGTGTGCACCAGCTAACCTAGCTACTAGCTCTCTGCCGAGTTGAAAGCGAAGCTCTCTTACGCTATGGTTAAGGTGAACAACGGTTGGCAAAGCCACTCTATAGATGAAGTCGAGTCACTAGCATCCCAGGCAGCTTCGCCAACTTCCAGCACATCAACACTACACGGGAGGCACGGTTCATCGGCAAGTCCACGGATACCGCTTTCCGGCTTCCGACAAGTAGCCTCTAACCCATCAAGCATGACCACCAGTCCCGTTGTTCAACACCCACAAGCGCGCACATACGAGTCCTTCTGGAGAGAAAGCGTCTCTAGGATCCCTAGTACTACGTCACCCGTTTCACAAGTTCCAGCTCTGGCGCCGCCTGCGCCAATTCAGCCGCGCCAGTCATTACCAACCAATCCTCGACGCAACTCGAACGCCAGATACACCCCCGCGTACTTGTCCCAATCCCATCATTCCTCGCCCCATACCCCATCACAACCGAGCCCGTTACAGGGCACGCCGGGTCCACACCAACTCCGCACTCCTAACGTTGACCCTATTCTCTTCTCCCCACCCCAGAACCTCCGGGAGCAGGAAGCCTTGGAGACATTGTTATTCATGAGCAGCCCGGGAAACTCGGCCAATGTGAAGCACACTCTCCCTTCCCCTCAGACATCACAGTCACGAAATGGGACGCGGACTACGCTACCCACCTCTCGACTTGGGCAGACGAACGAGGTGACGGGCCAGGGACGGAGGGCCTTGCCTACGGGGCGGCTACAGGCGCAGCAGCCAAAGCGTGTAGAGTTTGAAAAGTCGCCCAGCACACCGGGCGGCATGGATCTAGACGAGCAGTATGGTGCCTCGCAGGCACGAGCCATGCCACGACGGAGAACGATCAACGGCTCTGTCCCGCGGCCTGCACTGTCGATTCCTGCGGGCTTGGGCGGCCCGGCGCGGGCCAAGCCTCCGTTGGGAGACGACGACGTGCAGCGCATGATCGACCGGGCCGCTGCAGCTGATAGTTCAGATTCTGAAGGCGAGATACAACTACCACCAAACCGTCGACGAAGTGGGACGGGGGTTGGGGTGTAATATCATCTACTATCTGGTCAGTCCAGGGGAAGAGAAGGGGTGGTGTTGTGGCAAGTTTTTTTTTAAGTTTTTTTTATTTCTTGGAAGAGCGAGCATATTACTTCCCGGCAGTAGGTTACAATGCATCGAGTCAAGGTCAACGGTCCACATGATAATGGTCACTGCATTTTTACGGCCTGTCTTCTTTCTTGACGATTATGAAGCATGCCAGTGGACTTTTTCAAACACGAGTTTCGCATAGGTCGTGAGCGGGTGGCGGTGGCGGTTCCTTTGGAGCATATTGGCGCATTTACAGGGGATTTACGAGCATCATGAAACAGCAGATGTAAATTGAGATGCAAAAGTTATAAGTCGGTAACATGTAACTCGAACACAGGTAGAGACATGACACAGGCATAAATAAGGAGATACCGTTTGAAGACGGGAAATATCTCGTCAGTACGCAGTGCAGAAAGCTGCTTATCCCAGAATGATAATTGACGAGTCTCGAGGGGGGTAGGTGCCGCATTTTTCATTGTTTTCTCCCACCGGTTAGTTATCTAAGGCTACCTATCCACTAAGTAGGTAAAGGGTATACTTTGGAAATTTGATTACCGACAATGTCTCGAAGGATACGTGGAAATGGAAGTGAAATGCTATCGGCTTCGGGCACGCTGTAATAAGTAAAGTATCTACTAATACACGTTGGGGACAAGATAAAAGGCAAGTCAGGTCCGCCTTCGGCTTGAGCGCAACCACGCAGCCTCAACTGCGCCACAGCTGAAGCCCTATGACCATCTGGGCAGAATCTGGGCAAGCGTTTGATCTTCCAATCAGGGTGGCTCGCCACACCCATGACGACGCCCACATGATCTGACCAGCCCCCCGGCATTGCCCCTCCCATCCACGCTAACGACTTCAGTCCACAGACCCACGGAGAAAGGACCTACCTAGGTACTCAGCTAACCTACCTAGGTAAATACTAACTAACTACTTCGTCTACGCCGTAGTAACAACCTGCGGTATGTATTAGGTAGATGTTGACACTTGGTAGCCTATCTACATTTAGTACCTCTAGCGAGCTCGTTCTCCTGCGCCTCACATCCGCGTAAGTGTAACAGTCCACATCGGTTTTCCGTTAGTCAGAGGTAGGTATACGAGTCGTGGCGTGCTTGCCATTATGATAGATTGACTGGGTTAAGTATGTAGGTATGTCTTGTCCCTTGTTTTAAAACCTGCTTGATATTGGGTTTTTATCTTGTATTCTCGCTTGATACTTCTTCCTTTGCTCGTATCCTTACATCCTTCAAAGTCGACTGGCTGCTACCCACTAATCTTACTTTACCGACTACACATCGCTCTTCTTCCTTTGCGCCTTTGCCTACCTACCTACCTACCTATCTACCTACCTGGGTATATACCTTCCTAGATATCTACCTAATCTACCTATTTTCAGCCGCGCCAGAGTATACCACTCCGACCTAGCCATTCCCCTTGCATCTTGTTGGACCGGCCGGTGAACATCATGTCGGCGGCAGATTACTACGGGACGAGCGGAGGCGGCGGCGCGAATGGCAGCTATCCTCCACAGCAGAGCCAGTCGCCGTATCCTTCGCAACCTCAATACGCGCAGTCGCCGTCTCAGCACTCGCCCTACCCCCAGCAGCCGACGTACGGCGCCCCTTCATACTCGCAATCGCCGTACCCGAACCAGCCAAACTACGCGCCCGCGCAGTCTGAGGGCTATCTCGCGCCCTACCCACAGCAGCCCCAATACGCGCGTCCCGGCTCTGCGCATTCCGATGCCGGCTCGCCGTACCCGTCCGACCAGTATCAGCAGCATCAACCCCATTCCGGCTCGGCGTCGCCGCTCCCGCGCCCCCACTCGGCCGATCCGTACTCGACCGCCGCGGCGCACGATCGCGACCCCAACAGTGAGGCGGATGGCGAGCGGGGCCTCGGCGCAACGCTTCTAGGCGGCGGCGCCGGTGGCTTCCTTGGCCACAAACTTGGCAAGGGAAAGTTTGGTACATTGCTGGGTAGTGCTGTAGGCGCTGTTGCCGCGAACGTCATCGAGAACAAATTAGAGGGGCGCCATGGGAAGCAACATGGACATTCTGGCCATCACAGCCAGCATGGAAGCCCCTATGCGTATAGCGGCGGGCACGGGGGTGGAAGTGGTGGGTTACTGGGGAGCGCAGCAGGTTTTCTAGGAGGCCGGCGTGGGTCGTCTCATGACGGTGGGAGCTATTACGGTGGTGGCGGACCCGGGCCAGGCCCTCACGGCCACCACGGCCACCATGGACATCATGGCCACCACGGTCACCACGGTCACCACGGACACCATGGCCATCACGGGCATGGGGGGCATTATTAAGCCTAGGCCTTGAATCATAACAAATACTCAGCAGGCGCTAACACATCTGTTATACGGTAATGGCGTTCAGGATACAGGGTACAAATGTGGCGCGGGATCAGTTTATATTGCGCTATTGCCGAGAGGGGCTATTTTGAGGGAAAGGTATTATAAAACAGCAATCCTCTTTGCCGTTAAATTATGAAGTAACGTTTTTTTGTTCGTAATCATACATACCCTTCATTTCGATCCTGAGCCAAAGTCTGAAGCTATCTAGACATTAAGTAGATAGCAGGTTAGGCCCTATCTTACAGCCTGTGTTGTGCGAGTCGAAGCATGTGTTACCTACAAGTAAGCAGGGTCCTACCGTCAGGCAGTATTGATAAAGATTGGCATCTTAGTTGGGGAATATGATGTGCAGCCTCCGTCAGAACTAGAGAAGCTAGAGTATTTATCCACCATACACATATAAAGAGGTTTCTAGGCTTCTTAATACTTAACGGAGTTACTAGGTACTTACTTTGACAGCGTCATGTTAGCATTGAGATATTGTTGCCTAAGCACATTTAAGCCGTTAGGTAGTTCTAAAAGATTTTATTTGATTCATGTAACGATTTAGAATAGAGAATGAGCTCCCTTGCCGCATTATCATTCAACGGGGAGTTAGAATAAGGGTTGAAGACATCACAAAAATGTGCCTTTACTTTAATCCACTTTCAGTCATGGCTTAAGTCCTGATAATAGGACCTAAATAAAGCAACAGTAGCGGAGTTGGGAACCAACTCACTTCTTAGGCGGTTTGTCTGCTAAGTCAACTATAGGTATCTTGTGAAGACCATTTTTTGCCTAGGTATCTATTGTAAAAAAGGACTGGCATATTGTATAAAGCATTGTGGCATAAAAGGACCAAGGCAGGCTGTATGCAGCATAAATTTTACACATATAGTCATGCTAAAGGTCCTTCTCATACGCTAAGTTTACAACTGTCACAATATGGAACTGCACACCATACTGTAACACCACAAAAGGTAGAACGTTGTCAAGTCGAGCACTTAACTGCCTGCAGTTATGGATACGTGTACTGGACCTGTGATGACAACAACTATCACGGTGTGTCATAATATAGTAAGTATTTTGAAAGTTAATAGAATTAAGTGTTGCCCTGTTTTGTCGTATTTGGTAGCATATGCTATTTGTCTGGTACAGCTACAAAATGTTCTTACCAGGAGTCCTAGTGGCTATATGGTCTTCGGAAAACCACCTAGCTCCCAAGTTTCTAACCCGCCTACGAGGGCCTCTCCTTCCTCCTTGATCTTTGCAACCCTATTTCCTTTTGAGGCGGTCAGCCCCTAATGCCTAGTTTAGCATTTTAACCAGCTAAAATATGTGTTACCTGTTGGATCTGACTGAGTACCTCTCTTACAGCAACGTTGCAAGTTCTTTCCAATTCTCTGTGCGCTGAAAGACCTCCGTTTACATGTTTTCCAGTCATCCTTCATGTGTACTTACGGATCAGAGCCTAGGCAGGTGCAGCACCGCAAATAAAACCAAACATATTCAACTCTGGTATATACCACAGCACCAAAGAAGCCATGAACCACTTCACATCATTTACGCTATATGGGATATTTCGAGACGAATCCAAGCTTGAAACAAAAACGAGCAACAGCTAACCTGGGCATCACAGGTGTATATTGTACGTGGGCTCTAGTTAGGGCATAACCCCGGGGGCAGTTCCAAGACACTACAGGTTGGTAAGGGACACGACCTACCTCAGAGCTGCCATATTTTGTTTATGTTTGTTTGTGTCACTAATAATAAGTAGTTGCCTTCCCGTGCAGCTGATACCCCAGCTAGCAATATTGATTATACGGAAACTGTAAAGATGGAAGGAAGAAATCACGCGGCGTATCCATACACATGCTCCTATTTCCAGCCCATCTCTCCCATTGTTGCCTCTGGCTAAGGTAGCTAAGAAACAAGCACGCGTCGCAACTCGAATTTGCATTCACTAACTACTGCACACCTACACTAGAACACTAACCAACTTCGTCCTAACAGCAACCCAATCAAAACTCCCACCTCCATTCGCGTTCACGAGAACCCCCCAAACACCACGAGTCCTTCTTCTCTCCCCCTCCTGAGCACTCCTTGATAAATTACCTATGTCCCCAAGTACCCCAAAGTGTGGCACTGAGGGTGGTCATTCTTCCTCTTCATCATCATCTTCTTCTTCCCTTTTCGGCGACTGCCCTGCTACACCTAGTTTCCCCCGCCGACGTCCCGTCCAACAACAGAACCACAAGACCCATCACACCTGGTTTCACTCGACTTTCTCTCTCCGCGCTTCACAAGAGACTGAATCCCATCAATCTGATTCTTCTTACTGTCTTTCCCAACACTCTAACGCTCCTAGAAACTCGGCAGCTGTTCACACCATGGACGGCATTGATAGCAACGAGCTAACACATGCAACCCAGGACGGTAAGACTTCTTCTGATAATGACCAACCAAAAATGTTGGGTGAGATAACGGTTGAATTGACATGTGCGTCTTAGAGGTTGCCGCGAACCCTACTTCTGCCCATGATGCAATTGCCCAAAACACTGCATTCGCGGTTGATATTGACGCTATGGACTTTGATGGCAATATAGATCCCATCATCCTTGATGACGTCGCAAGTCGAAGCGATGCAGTTGCCGGTCGTGGCGGCCGCGCCCGTGGAGTCAGTTCTGTCCGTGGGCGTGGCATGCCTCGTGGACGATGTGGACCATCATCACGCCTTGCCAAGCGCGTTCGGCCTCAACGCGAGGATGATGGCGATGACAATGATGAAGACTTCGAAGAGGCCCCCAAGAGGACCAAGAAGCGCCAGAAGACTGCGCCAGAGCCCGAAGCCCAGCCAGTCGAGATCCATCGGCGCCACACCAGTCTCCGGGACCGTCTTATCAAAGGCGTAAACACCCCACAGAACATCGGCATGCGGGCCTACAAGCAGAAAAAGGGTCAGTCCAGCTGTCGCTACCACGGTTTAAGTTTATTTCAAACTAACAATCAATACCCACAGAAGCTGAAGCTGCCGCCAAAGCCGCCGCCGAAGCCTCGACAGCTCAAGCCACTGCCCGCAACCCGCCTCGAGAGTTTCTTGTTCCTATTGATCAGGGCCAAAACCCCATCATGTACGTACCAGGATACGAACATGCCTCTTCCTCCTATCTAGTCCACTTCGCAAACCCTACCTAGTCTAATCTATGAATTTGGACAGGACTCGCGCTCAACCCATCGGTGGCGTCAACAGCGCAATACGTAGTCATCAGACAACCGACATGCATCCCAACCCCCACATCGCGTACAAAAGCACGCCTGCCCACCAGCTGTACTTCCCGGAGGAGCTTGTGCTTGCGCTGAAGCAGAACAGAATCAAATGGGACAGCAAGAAGCACTCGGAGGGTCTCGTCTTCGTCGTTGCGCGCATCGTCAATAGCGACGTCGCGGACATGCGCGTCTTCAGCACGCTGCAGGACGCCACCGTCGACGCCCTCCACATGATGGTCAACGAGCACCCGGAGGCCTTCGCTCTGCCGCGCACCACGGACGCTGATGGGGACGAAGTCAAGCCGCCCAGAATGCAGCGGGCCACTTCTATCATCCGCGAGATCACCGCACGGCCCAACTTCAAGCAGGTCTCCATGTCCAATGCTATCGTCGACCAGGGCGATAACAGCCAGAATACCGGTACTCAGTACGCTGATTATCAGAACACGAGCCCGAGCTACCGAGGCATGAGTGTCCAAACCATGGGCCGCGAGGCTGACCTTGAGGCCGACATCGATGCCGAAGCCGAAGCCGAAGCCGAAGACTCGCTGTTCGTGATCAAGGGCGAGACACCCGAGCTGCCTCGACCCCCCCGCATCGCGGACCCCCGACCCTATCTCAACGAGCGAGGCGAGGTCCTCCTCGGCGACGGTCCCGAGCCTACCTACATGTTCTGGGGCAAATGCAAGATCTCTTCGTTCTGTCTGAAGATGGAGGCCCGCCGCGTCGATGGAGCTCCGATCAAGGTGTCAGTTCACCTGAAGAACTTGCGCAAGCCACTTCACGACGCCTAGGCTTCTAAGAGGCTGTCGTTGTTCATCTTGGGGCCCTGCAACTAGATTTGGTCACCGGTACAAGATACTGCTCTACCTTTTCAGCGAGGTGAGCTTTACCCGAACCTGATGCAAGTTTGCAGTCGTGAAGGCGTTCTGGGGTTTGGGGCCTGGAGTTTCGTCCCGTGATGATGTTGGAGTTATGTTTGTTTGGATTTGGCCGTTTGGCGAAGGTTCATAGTCTGGCACATGTTGTGGAACAGGCTTCCTTTTCTTTCTTTTTCTTATTTTAAGCAGTCGGCGATCTTTCGGTACGGAATCTGCAGCTGGACTACCCGAAGAGCTGTCTCTCTGCCTACATAGATGATAATTTGCACAACCTCAAGGCATAGAAGATGGAATGGTACGAGCACTTGGGCCAAGGGCTGCTACGCTCGGATGGATGATCACGGTAATGTTGGGATGAGATGGAGAGAATCGAGTCCACGCTCGGGACTAATTTAATAATAAAAGGGAGATCATATACACAAAATTTCTTTTTTCTGCTCGGAATATGTATGTTTCATCCTCACGAACATGCATGGGCATTATTATTTCTTCCCCTCCTCACGCCACCGTAAGCTTACCCGTCTGTCGGACGTCCCGGCTGCTAGAGCCCACGTACAGCGTGAACTCGCCGGCGGGAACAACCCACGTTTGCTTGGTGGCGTCCCAGACGCTGATGTCACGCCGCAGGAGCTTGAACGAGACGTCCGCGCTGGCGCCCGCATCGAGCAGCGTCTTCTCGAAGCCGCGCAGCTGCTTGGGCGGCGTGTTAGCCGACGCGGGGAAACCCACGTACAGCTGTGCCACCTCGGCGCCCTTCACGCTGCCCGAGTTGGCCACTGTCACGGTGACGGTCGCCACCGTGTCCCAGAGGTCTGCGCGCCCGCCTGGGATCACGTTGCCGGTGGCGGCGCCCGATGTTGGCGTTCCCTCCACGGCAATGTCGGAGTAGGTGAAGTTGGTGTAGGCTAGTCACGCGATATGGCCACGTTAGTAACAATGGTAGTTAGTTTCCCGCAAAGAAGAGAAAGGGGGCGAGGGGAGGGCAAGAGAAGTGCTGATCAAATACTTCTTTCCACGTCGCGAAAGGTGAGAGAGAGAGAGAGAGAGAGAGAGAGAGGAAAGGAGAGAAACTTACACAAGCCGAACCCAAACTCGTACCGAGGCGCGATGTTGGCCTTGTCGAAGTGGCGGTAGTCGATGAATAGACCTTCGGCAAAGCGGTCGTCGCCCGACGAGATGGTGGTGCCGTAGTCGGTCGCGGACTTGGCAATGGTGTAAGGCAGCTTGCCCGAGGGCGCCGTGTCACCGTACAGGACGTCGACGAGGGCGTTGCCGTTCTCCTGCGACGGCAGGCCCGCCCAGACGATGGCCTTGACGTTGGGCTGTGCGAGGATCGTCTCGAGGATGATGGGGCCAACCGAGTGCACCACGACAATGACGTTCTCGTTGGCGGCCGCGACGGCCTTGACGAGGTCGTTGCCGCCGTGCCAGGGGTCGAGGTTGTTCCTGTCGCCCTTGACGCCCTCGACGGTGATGTAGCCCTCGCCGGCGTCCGATGTGATGAAGACGATGGCGGCGTCCGCACCGTTGACGGCGCTGCTCACCCCTGACGTGCTGTCTGTGGACGAGACGGCGACTTGCGTGCCGTCCGTCTGGGCGCGTGTCTTGATCGCGTCCGCCGGTGCACTGAAGTAGGGGTAGTTCGCGGTGCCCGAGCCCCAGCCCATGCCCAAGGCGCCGCTGTTGCAGCCGCGGTCTTCGCACGTGTTCTGGCCGTGCTGGCCGACAATGGCGGCCGACCCGACGAGGCCGAGCTTGGCGGGCTTCTTGAGCGGGAGGACGTTGCCGTCGTTCTTGAGCAGCACGATGCCGTCGCGCGCGATGGCGCGGATGTTGGTCTTGTGCGTGCCCTGCACGTTGGCGTTGATGTTGATGCTGGGGTAGCTCTTGTCCTGGCCGACGAGGTACCACGACGCCAGAATGCGGCGCACCATGTCGTCGACGCGCGACTGCTGCACCTGTCCGCTGCTGACGGCCTGGCTGAGCTTCGAGCCCCAGAGGACCGTGCCGCCGTTGTAGTCGGAGCCCGGCATCGTCATGTCCAGTCCCGTGTTCGCCGCCTGCTGCGTGCTGTGCTGGGCGTTCCAATCCGTCATGACGTAGCCCTGGAACCCGAGCTCCTGCTTGAGAAGCTTGTTCATGATCCCGTCGTTCTCGCACGCCCAGGTTCCCTATAAAGGAGATCGGTACGTTAGTCGATATTCGCTATAGTGGCCGCTGCGTGTAGAACAGGGGAGACAAAAATAGAGCAAACGGGGAGTCATTTACGTTGATCTTGTTGTACGAGCACATGACCGAAGCCACATTGGCGTGGACGGCGTCCGCAAACGGCCACAGATACAACTCGTGCATTGTGCGGTCGTCGACGGTGGAGCTCATAGTCTCGCGGTTGAGCTCCTGCTCATTGAGGATGAAGTGCTTCGCGTTCGCCTGCACGCCGACGCCCTGCAAGCCTTCGATCGTCTCCGCCATAGCAATGCCCTGGAGATACGGATCGGCCCCGAACCCTTCCCAATTCCTGCCGCCCGCCGGATTCTTGCCCAGGGGTCCGGCGACGGGGCCCAGGAGGACGTGGATGCCGCATCCCTTGGTCTCCTCGCCCATGAACTTTCCTCGCTCGCGGAGCAGGGCCCGGTCCCAGGTCGAGGCGGCCTGGATGCCCGGCGTGAACGCGTTGACGCCTTTACCGTAGCGGACGCCGAGAGGCCCGTCTTGGATGCAGAGCTGCGGGTAGCCGATTGAGCCGACGGCCGCCGTGTTACCGACGCAAGGCCCCTTGTTCCAGCCGACGCCGGTCACGATATTGATTTTGTCATTTGACGAGAGCTTGGCGAGCGCGGCGTTGGCTTTCGTGTAGGCCGCCTCCCAAGCCGCGGGATCAGCGGCAAACGCAGTGCTCTCGTCCGCAGCAGGAGCTGCTATGGCTGCTGAAGCCACGGACAGCACCGTAGCAAGATTCTGAAACCTCATCGTTCAACCGTGAACAGAGGGGAAGGGGGAAAGTTGAGAGAGTGGAGGGGCGAACGTCGTTAGGAAATAATAATCTTGGGATCCGCGTCTTTCGACAACGCTCGTGATGGGAAATAGTTCGCCTCTCTCTCATCTTATACCGAATTCCACGTTGCTATTCTTTTCTATTCTTTCTTTTTTTGCCCTCGTGTGCCCCCAAGGCTTGGAGAAAGCTTGGAAACGGCCCACAGCTAATATGCTGCCGTCATAAGAAGCACGACTTCGTCACGTTGGCGCAGGGCAGCGCGCCCCCGCGAATCAACCGGATCTGGCAAACTGCGGAGGAGCAAATCACGGAGAGGGACAGACCCCCTAGCCGCATTCCCCGTGACGTACAGTAGGTAGATGCTGTATATGGGATCGGTCGCAGCCAAAGGAGACTTCCTCTTTCTCTCCTCCCCCTCGCCTCTCGGTAAATGCTCGGGCGGCTCAGCTCTGCATATCATCTTGATTCGTGATGTCAAAGGCGACTTTCGCGCCTGACTGGGCGACAGAAGGGGAGAGGGACCGCGTGCGGAGCCTGCTTCCGGGCCGCGTTTCCCCCAGATTAAACTTAATGGGGCACCTGTCTGTCGATCCAGGGCTCCCCCGGTCTTCCTGGTCTTCCTGGTCTGCCCAATTCGGGTTTGCGATGGCGCCGCCTAAATTAGGGGTCATCCTGGGCGTGTCTCTCTCTAATTGCTCTAATTGAGAACCTTGAATGCACAATTACCGGTACGTAAGCAAACGACAATGTCAAGACGCCAAGCCCGTCCACATTGGTTCTTCCACGAATCACTCTATCTTCAGGCTTATAAGTACTTCAGGCTGTGGAGCTTCGATATTTGCTGTTGCCCGCCTATTGTCTCTATATATCAACGGGAACGGAACCGGCTTCTTAAGCGTATATGTTAAGACTCTGGGCTGACTGATGGCCGATGCCCTGCGTGGGGACTCGGCGCCAACCCGCCATACCTCTTGCGATACTTTTACTTATATCATGAGGGCGTCTCAATGCTTCGGTCCAGCTGTCAAGAAGGGTAAAACATCAAAGACACACGTAGGTACGGAGGTGCATGAAATCATCTCTACATGTGATAATCATGGGATTGACAAGGTGCTATTTCGCAGCTTCTCAATTGCGCTCTAGATTCGATAGAAGGGCATATCATCTCTAGCGAAGGAGGCTATAGCGAGTTGAATCAACTCGATTCAAATCGAATATCTCATTTTGAGTCAGGTTGTTTTGGGCTCATGAGTCTCGCAAGCAAATGAAGAGAACCAGACGCATCGTCCTTACATTTCCGCGCCCTTTGGCTTACAAGACGAGACAGTCGGGTTCGGACAACCACAAGGGGAAAGGTTTCCACACCATCCATCCCGGAACCTTAGTGACGCGCGAGTCTGACGCCAGCCGGCTCATAAGTGGCTAGGTAGCCAAAACCAGGAATCTAGAGCGGATTCCATCGGATAACTAAGGCCATGTTCCCGCCATGTTCCCGGCTCCCGAGAACCGGACGTTGTGGACCCTGACTTTAACCTACGTCGAAACTCCGACATCGTGGAAGGTTATGATAGTACGGATCGGTGACAAGAGTCATCGTTTCTTTCTCGCTGCAACATAAGTAACCCGGCTGCTGTTTGTCGGCCGAATCTCAAACAACACAACCAGTGTTGCTGTCGTTGCTGTTGCTGTTATTGTGTGCGACTTGCTCCGCTCGAGCACGTCAGTCGGAATCATGGGAGATCAAAAAAAGACGGCTTTCGGAAAGAGGGCGCTTCAACACTTTGAATTCCATCCCGAGTATCGAAATCTTAATCATGGTAAGACAGACTATCACAAACTTTCATTGGCGGTCCGTGTTGATACCGGTAGGCTCGTTCGGTGCTGCGCCACGCGACATCAGAAAGCATATGAGGCATCACCAGGATCTGTACGAGGCTATGCCTGATAGTTACATTCGCTATGAGTACCCTACGATCTTAGACAAATCTAGAGCCGCTATGGCAAAGCTTGTCAACGCGCCCACCGATACGATTGTCTTCGTCTCGAATGCAACAACAGGAGTCAACGTCGTGCTTCGTAATCTCGAGTGGAATGATGATGGTAAGGATGAGATCGTCTACTTTAGTACCGTCTATGGCGGTTGCGCCAAAGTGATCGACCACATCGCAGACAGTAGCCTCGGCAAGGTCTCGTCACGGCCCATCAAGATTTCCTATCCGTGTGAGGATGAGGACATCGTACGAGGCTTTCACGCCGCCTTGGACGACATTACACGCGCCGGGAAGCGTGCCAAGGTCTGTTTGTTCGACGTGGTATCAAGCCTCCCGGGCGTCTCCTTCCCCTTCGAAGCGATCACCAAGGCGTGCCGAGATGCGGGTGTTCTAAGTCTTATCGATGGAGCGCAGGGTGTTGGCATGGTCAGCATCGATCTCCACGAGCTCGATCCGGACTTCTTTGTTTCGAATTGCCACAAGTGGCTCTTCGTCCCTAGGGGGTGTGCCGTGTTCTATGTCCCGCTGCGTAATCAGCACTTGATCAAAGCTACGGTGCCGACCTCGCATGGCTACATTCCTAAATCCGGATCCCGGTTCAACCCTCTGCCACCGTCGAGCAAGTCCGCATTTGTCAATAATTTCGAGTTCATCGGCACGCTAGACACGAGCCCATACGCCTGCGTGAGCGAGGCGATCGAATGGCGCGAGAGGGTTCTCGGAGGCGAGGCGGAGATCATAGAGTACATCCAAACACTGGCCCGCGAAGGGGGCAAGGCGGTAGCTCGCATATTGGGGACCGAAGTGCTGGATAACGAGTCGCAGAGCATGTCGAGATGTGCAATGACCAATGTTGCCCTGCCTATTGATGCCAGCATCGCATCGATCAACACTCAGGACTGGATGATGAGGACGATGTGTAAGGAATACAAGACCTTCGTTGCTTTGATTATCCATGAAGGTCAACTGTGGGCTAGGTTAAGCGCGCAGGTGTATCTGGACTTGGAAGACTTTGAGTGGGCCGGCCATATGCTTCTTGAACTCTGCGAGAAAGTGAAGAGTGGACAGGCCGGCAAAACTTAGTTATAGCGGATGTTAAGATATGACTGGGTTGAACTCTAATCAATTATGTTGAAAGGGACGCCTCTTGGAGCCAAGTATTGCATCCTAAGGGTCCATACTCCGATCTCTTGAGACTCTGCTTGATGAGTCCTAAGTTATAGAGGGTTGCAGACTAGATTTTGAACTTGGCCTAATCATAGATGAGAGCCTGTATACCCGCGTGATCCCTCAGCAATAATCATCACGGGACATTATCGCTACACAATATCACAACAATACAGCAAAGGTAGGTTGGTTGTTATACCAAGAACCTGTCTGCTTCTAGTTACTTATATATAGCTTACTACTGGGACTATAGCAATAATTACGGGATCTATATTGACACAACCAACTGGTTCATATGTATCCGCATGTTTTCCTGCTAGCTCCACGAGGCCTAATAGTGATAACTGGTGCTACGTGAGACCTAAAAATTCATTTGGTTTTCTGAACATACAGCATCTGTAAGACAACATTTGCGAATATATCATGAGTTAGCGGCACCTTACTCCCGATCCCAGTTTATAGCAACCTCATAAGACTCACTAAGTTACCTATTTTAACTTGCATCTACTGAGGTCAACCACCTGCGAACTCGACGTGACCCTCGTCAATTATGTAGTATAAGGAATCCGTATTCCACGCATAAAACTGACCCTAGGCTATATCAGCCTCAGCCGGTAATAACGAGGTCAATAGTGAACATCAACTTTGAGCGCTTATTCTCGTAGCCCGTAGTTTTTAATACCTCGGAGTAAGGGATCCCACTACACTCGGTATTTGCCGTCTCTTTCGGTAGGTCTAGTAGAATTTTATAGTTTGCTAAGACTACCAGTTTATGAATGTGACTATGGACGGTACGCTTGAATATCCTAGTTGTATGCCTATTTAATCTTCAAAAGAAGCGGTGAAAGGGGTGAGGCATTAACGTGAACGAACTACACATTAAGATGCGTAGCTGTTAATAGATGCTAAAGAAAAGAAGGACATAAGTATACTCGAACTTAGAGATGAATCATGACGTTTTATCCGACTAACCAGGTACCAGAGCTTAAGTTAGACTACATGGCATCGTTGTGGTAGTGCTTGAATACCTAGGCATATGGGGAATGATAGGGCTAATTTTCAAAATGTAATTGTAGTAATACATCTCGCGTGAGCAGCTCTGTGCACTGAGATCTTAAGAATACATAGATAAGGTCGACCACCAAACCCGGAACGATAGATATCTCCCTTGCACCTTTATTCCGTAGCAAGCTCCTCCCAATAACTTCCACGAGGCTTGAACACCAACATTGGACCATTGTGCCCCGAGGCGAAGACATCATACATCTGAAATTCATCTGGTCTGTGTCTCCCTGTCGTATCACCAACCTTTCCACCGCCAATCTGGCCAGCCTCTCCAGGCGCTGGCTCAAAATCGAAATACCACAAGAGCTTTGCGATGACTAGACTCGCTTCCAAGTACGCCATCGGCTTCCCGGCGCAACCGCGATAACCAATCTGAAACGGAGCAAAGGCATCCTTCATACGATGCTTCTCTGCCTCGTCACCATTAAGCCATCGCTCCGGCTTGAATGCGTAAGGGTCGGGGAAGTACTCGGGGTTGTGGTGCAGCGTGTATATGTTGACGCCGACTTGTACTCCTTTGGGGATCACATGACCGTCCACGATGAAGGGCTTGCTCCCATCATCGTCAGCTGCGAGTTCACGCCAGAGCGTCCCGTTGACCGGCGACGATATCCGAAGGGCTTCATCAATACAGGCCCGGAGATACTGGCAGTTTGACAACTGCGGGCCACCGTGGATCTCGCTACTGCTCGAGAAGGTGGTGCGTATCTCCCGTGCTAGCTTCTGGTAACATTCTGCATGGCGGGTTAGGTAGAAGAGTAGGGCGCTGATGCCAGCAGCCGTAGTATCACCTCCTAAGGACTCATCAGCTTGTCGGGTAAGTTATTCTCTTTATGTGAAGCTAGCGTACCGGCAGGGATTAAGAAGAGTGCTTCGGACCATACATCGCTGAGTCGAAACTCTGGATTGGTCTCTAATTCGTCGGCAACCTGGGCATAGAGGTCGCGGCGAGAGTCCTTGCCCTCGGCCGTTCGTGTTTTGATCATATTCTCAATCAACTCGAACGCCTGCTTCTGTGCAGCCAAGGTGAGGTAATGCAAAGGGTAGGCAATTACACGTGATTGTAGTCTGGGCCATTGCATGAGAACATTGTTGTGGGCATTGCTGGCCTCGATACCGCCGTGAAGAGTACGGTAGCGCTCCTCGGTCTGGGTGTTCATGGCATAGCCGAAGGCTAGCAGACCTATCACGTCCATCGTCAAGCGCTTGCAACGAGTGGACATATTTACGGCCTCGGATTTCTGGCTAGACTCTACGATCTGCTTCAGGAAGATATCAATCTGGCTCGCCATAGTGGGTTCGAACTCCCGCATGGCTCGCTCTGATACCCCTGCACCGATCAACTTCCGCTTCGTACGGTGAGCTATTCTATCAATTACACTAAATATGTTGACGGTGCCGGTAAAGCCTAGGGTGACGAGGTAAACATGTGACTTGACGACCCTATCATTGTTATAGATGTCTATACTTCGTTAGCGATCTTTGGACTTCAATACGAGCATGTAAGCAGAGGATGGTCGGTTATTACCATGAAGCGCCTGTACGCTGTTGAATACAAGCCGATTAGGGCCGATTCGAACGACGTTGCCTGTGTAATGTTAGACTGATAAGACGACGGCCGATTTCATGGTAGCTGTACGGCCACATACCATACTTTTGGTGATTTTGTTGGGTGACTAAGTGTAGTCGTTGAAGACCGGCGTAGAATCCAGCATATCCTTCAGTCAGTTTAGCTACGAATGGGCCGGGATATTTGCTCAAGGGATGGAGTAACAGTCTATAGGCGAATACCGCAAGCCACTATCCATTTCTGTTATCAGTCACTTCATTCCATAGCCGCGATCTGGAGAGAACGAACATAAGTGGCAGTAGCACCAGCGAGATATTTCGCCGCCAGCGACAAGCCCTCGAGAGCGGGCATAATGAAATCTGCTGTACTTTTGAGAACTGGTAACAAGCGGGTAGAACAATATAATCGCACAGGTGTGCTCGAATCCGTGAGAGTGTGCTTAGGCACTCTATCAGGAAGCTAATAAACAAATAAGTTTCGAACTAGGGGGCAGTCCGTTACCCGCACAGCTGACGGACGCCTTTGCATTGATGCTACCTACCTAAACTGCATCACTGTGAAGCGGTACAGGGGATGTATGATGAATGCTTCATCGTCCATTCCAGTGTAGGCTGGTAACTGGTCACATCCTCGTCCCATGGAAGGTGATAGCGTATGCAGCCAGCAAAGAGAACCAACGTTACCCTTTGAGGACACTCGCCCCGCCCCCTACATACGTTGACAAGATTGGGGTAGGTAGCTGCCGCTGTAACAGATGTCATTCCCAGACGTCGGTAGCATATGTAGGTGTTCTACAGGGAGCCCGAGAAGGGACCGATCCAGGTGTATACCCCGACTAGTCTAACCCAGTAGCTGTCTTAGAAGGACGGCTCAAGAATCCATAGAACAGCCACCCCCCGCTCAGGTAGGGTTACCTTCCGTCCAGTAACATGAAGATCATACCACTCTAGCTCTATGCTCTATGGGAATGTCTCGGCACTTTTGGCAAGTCGCGATCAGACCCCTCCTGCACTCCATTCGACGTGATTTGTAGTGTAGCTTGTGATAGGCAGCTTGGCACTTGAGATGAGATGCTTGGTGGGATACGGGCACAGCGGCGGGCCAATCGTTTAATGGCCTTTGAAATACACGATTGCCGTAGTCTAGGGGACCGTCTGCGACCTGCCAACAACTACCGTGAACTGCAAGCTGCACTGCATGTGTATGGTTGTTGGAATATACTATAGCAGTAGTATCTCCGTGGTCGTGAAACAATAGCTTATACACTACACTATCTAAGTATGGCGTATAGATATAGTGTATAGGGAGAGTACATGAAGGTGTAAGCACGTGGCTAGTGTATCTCGTAGGAATTATACTGGTAGACTCGACGCTACTGTAAATAGGTATCTTGATATACTGTGCATAGACTATTTGGGTACCTTGTCCTCGGCTAAACAATTTGTGTGTCGAGGTGATGGACGGGCTGTTAGCGTACCCATGCTCAGGCCCATGCTGACACTAGACTAGTATTGACATGGGATGTAAATAGCGGCGGCGGAATCACGGGATGGGACAATGGGACGGTTCCTGCCAACGGCGTTGAGTGGCTCAGGATGGGGTAAAAGATCTGCATGAGCAGGGGCTTTGCCTGCATTGGATGAACAGCGTGAGATTGTTATGGAGCATGCTGACGATGATTACCATGGGGTTTCCCGAGAGGGTTCGTACCATAGATTCGGGTTCAAGGGGTATCTGAGGATTGCCTGCAGATGCCAGTATGTAGATGCATCGAGATAGTAGGGAGCTGGCCTGGATTTCTCATTCCAGATGAAGGTCCCAAACTAGTCGAGCGCGCGGCGACGGCAACGGTTTGCCTCGTCGGTTTCCGAGTCTGTCACTGCTTTCTCTTCAAGCTCTTGGGGTATCTATAGCTGTGGTTTAAAGAATTTACATTCATTATTTTAGTAGCTATCTAATATGTATGGCGATAAACACGAAGCGCCAGGTTCGAAGAGTGTCGTATCTGTTTTTGCCGAGAACCTTCCCCCAGTGCTTTTGGGTTTACGCCCCTTTTAATTTGAACATCAAGTCGTAACATACATAGCCTCAGCCCAAGCATCCTTGCCCGTGTAAAATAACAAGTACAAAGCCAATAAATATGGCTACCATATCAGAGCTTCTAGGACGCTCTATTCTTTCGTGCGCCATGGATGTTGTCGCTGGAGTTGGTCGTATTGAACTTGACGTTCATAGTCGTAGTCCTCCGTCGTACTTAACTGAGTCGTGCGAACAATCGAGTTCTCGGGTCTAATTGTGACGTCGCGAAGGTGCTCTGTTGATTCCGAGTCCAAGCTCTTCAGATTCCGCAGAGGCATACCCTTGTCATCAATCTTCCGATATGACTTCGCTGTGTTCGACGACTTCGAGGTTTGGGACAGCCCCGAGTTCTTCGATTCGGTTTGATTAGTCCCACTCCAGGATCTGAACGATGACTTGATTTTGCTCATGAGCTGTGTCTCAAATAGGACCTTTGGCGCCGTGGGCATTCCAAGGACGATGAAGCCGCACGTCATTTCCGCAAGTGCCCAGAGGATCACGGCAGATACTTTGTAGGTAACATCGGCTGATGATGTGTATTCAATCGTCGATACCAACCGTAGGATCGCGGACAGGCAAGCTCTGTAGGACTTACGTCAGTGCACATTCGCGGCTGAGAATCGCGCTTGCTGCCATATACTTACAGTACCCCTAGCGAGAATATGAATGACACACCCAACTTCTTCTTTAGAGTCATGTGCAAAGACCAAATGACCTTTTGCGGAAGAATGAGGATGACGATGTCGGAGGCAAAGTGGATAGCAGCTGAGGTAATTTCGAGATCTGCTTTCTTAATGCATCTTCCTGCGACGGTGAAATCGTAGATGCTCCTGAATGGAACGCACGTGAAGCAGAGGGCGAAGACCGATGCTACCAGGAACGAGAGCTGAATCCCAGTCAAGATAACGCAGAGCCACCAAAAGATATTGCGTGTTCCTCGGGGAACGAAGAGGCGCGTCCATTCGAGCAGGATCGAGGCCTTCAGCAAGGGGAGGGTCACCGAGTACAGAATACCACCGATTTGAAGGATCTATATTTGTTTAGTATTCGTCGATAAGACAGTACTCTTGCCGTAACCGCATAACATACGTAGGAGATTTCGATTAGATCCCCGAGATGAAGATCCCACTGGTGAATGAAGTAGCCATACTCGACCAACAATCGGTAGCAACAATATATGTAGCCTATGTAGGAGCCCTGGAAACGAAACGTTAATACATGCTGGGTACTGTTGGGATATGTCGACGTACGTAGGCCACGAAGGTAAAACCTAGGAGCGGGTTAGCCTTCGATTTGAATCATTCAACACTAGGTGATGCTTGACTTACCATCTTCCACGTTGATGGACCTTAAGCCTGCTAACCTGGCGTACATCCGCACAAGGAAGCTAAAAGTGGCGAAGAATAAACATATGACAAAAGTGGCCTGGGCAATGGCATTTTCATTTGGCGGGTTGTCATAGTTGGGGACTACCCCAGCGGGTGGCGCGAGAGCAGGACCAGCCAGAAGCGCTTCTTGCTGCTCTTTGGGGAGGTATGGTATTACGTCCATGGTGTAATGTCGATGCTTCTGTGCAGTGACTGGAGACTGTCGATGAGAGGGACGGCGAAAACGAACAAGAGTTTGTAATATAGATATAAATTTGATCTCACGAAGATCTCTCATGCATGGAGGCGTGCTGGTTAGCCGAGATGTTGGTGCTGCCCCTGGTCACGGCCAGGGGAGACGTTTGGATGAAGTACCTAAAACGCCGACATGTGGACAAGGTGGCAATCATAATCATTATTCATTGCGGAAAACGGCTCTTGCTTGATTCTATGAATGTGCCTAATGTCTACCTGCTGCATGCCGATATGTAAGGTCTCTACACCCACGGTTACGCATCTCTACAAAAACCTTACGATGTAAGTAGAAATCAAAGTGGACGCGAGACCAGATTATTTACATTCCACCCGGCTGGGTGACATTACAGACGTTCCGTAGTCCAAGCCGCTGCAGCATCTGGCTCGCACGGGTCAGCTATGTATGTCCTATCATCTAGACATCACTGGCCATAGGTCGAAGAGTAGCACGGCTCGGTTCGACGAACCGAGACGGCTTGTGGTGTACCATGCCAATCGGCTCAAGAGAATTGGCCTACAAGATAGCGAAGCCAGTGACACCTAGGTGTGCCTCGGTCATCGTATTATGTATTGCTGATGGAGATGAGCCGAGTCTGTGCCCACGGAATAATCCAGGGGTTCGAGCGCGCGTTCCTTTGGCAACTAATGGGCTAGATCCTTGACCGATGCGGGATCGCGTGCTGGGATTTCGAGTGCTTACCTATACCTATCTAGATATGTACTAGATTACTGGGTATGTATGGAATGCCGCACGAAAACTTTTCATCGAAGATCAGTTCTCGAACCGGTCGTTGGCAAATGTCTGTGCTCATGCAATTCCCAACTACCTAGCACACTAGGCTCTGACTAGGTAGGGCCACGATACCCGTCCCCGACACTCCCCGCGTCCAAGCGCGTGTAAAATGGGGACGTAAGTATGTACGTACTGCAGGTAGGTATACGTAGTTCTTAAAACAAGGATCGTATCCAAGTGGTGAATAGGCACCTATTACTTATCGCTGATAGTACTATGTAGTGTCGAGTTACCGAATTGTTTATAATGTGAGAACACCATCTTTCGGGTCCGGGGTCCAAGTCGTGATGAAGTTGGGCTCGCTTATGCCTTTTGATTTCATCTGCATCGCCAAATAAAGCCGTGTCGGACTATTGCCGGATGGCAAGTTTTATCGTATTTATCCATAGATACGCGACATCAGTAACAGTTACATACAAGACTGCAGTGCAGAACACCGCAAAACCTACTGTACAGTACATAACTACATACTATGAGAATACTATGAGAATGTGTCAGTGGAACTTATACTACCCCTACAGTATACTAGAGATGATCCCTGCTAGTGGAGGTGCTCTATGGATGCTGGTATCATCGAAAACTCATTGGTTTCCTGAACCAGCAAGCCCGCCCCCGGAATGTTAGCCGGCCTGTGTGGCACCCTTCCTTGCCGTTTTGCATCCTTCACTAGAAGCCGGTCTTCTGTCCCGATGCATATTAGCTAGATTCACAAGCCAGAAGAAACATTTGTCACTTCGCGAGGTTTCTGCCCTTACTATTGCTAGGCAAAGGTGGGTCGATAATTTGCTCATGCAGGTTCTACAAGTATTGGCGTAGAAAATCTTTTTCACGATCACTTTGACCTAGTCAAGCATAGCGTCGCCTATTCTGTGGCAGGCTTATATGCATACAGAAAAGGGGGTGAGACCCGCTGCGCCACGCGTAGGGAGCCTCATCCACGTCGAACAGGTCACCTTTGCTTCAGTGTTCTGTTCTGTATCACACGTATCTGCTGGGCTGTGGCGTGGTGGGCTGTCATTTATTGATGACGAGCACCTGGGGTGCTGTAGATACATGGAGCCATTAGCGTCTGTTTGAATTGTATGTGTGTCTACCTAATCTCGATCTACACTACGCTAGGTAGGTATTGCTTATGAGATCTGATCTCTGGCGCGTTCGATCGTCCGCTCGATAATTCGAAGTGCCCCGGCTAGAGCCTCCGAATCAGACTTGGACCCAGGCACGTTGTGGCCCAAGGTGTGCACGAAAGTTTCCCGAACTTCTGCGTTACACAACCTCGCGAGGGACTGGGCGGCCCTGACATTGACGTCGTTCTCACTAGACCAGATGTGGGCTGTTGGGATCTTAATCATCTCACCCTCTATAGCCGGATCGACAGGTTTGACAATTCCGGACCGAACAACATCGGGGTCGAAAGGCACCGCAGCGCTGAAGAAAATGGCGCACTTAAAGGGCCCGAAAGTGTGCGGATGCTTCGAATTCTCAATCAACATCCAGGCTGCAACAGCTCCGCCTTCGGAAAACCCCATTAACGCGTCGAAAGGACCTTGGCCGTTGACGATGTCAAGTAGATCGTTATAGAGGTCCTCGTACTCCGAGGCAGTGTTGCCGACATAGCCAAAGTATTCGTCCGAGATAGTAGCGGCGCCTGTCCGAGATCAGTCACGATCAAATACCCTGTACACTGTAATTCTATGTATGCAGGTACACTATACTGTGCACACCAGGCTTGCAGGGGTCCGAACCAGCATCAGGTTGAGTGGGTATATTCCCATTGGCAAAAACAAATTGGTGATCTCGTCCTAATGCCTGGCAAATCCTCGCTGGAAACAGTAAGACCTTCTGCGAAGACTCATCAGGGGATCGTCAATTACCAGTCTGCATCTCGAAAATCTGATAAGCAGAGCGGATTAGTGTAGGCCTCTTGCAAACATGGTACCCATAGTGCTGGTCCTACACACCTTGGCTGTTGTGCCTCTTCCTACGCCCAGCCCCCAGTTAGCGAACCATCTTGATGTGCTTTGGAGGTAGCCTGTATGAGGCAGACACGAGACAGGTATGTCAGGTCTAAGTGGATTAGACCGAGCAGCACGACCCCGGGCTCGTGTGACTTTCAACCCGGCATCGTGCCAGGCGACGATTAGGTGCTTGTACAAGAGATACCACTCACCATGCAGACAAAGGAATCGCATCTTGGAAGGCCGGGAAACACACTATGATGGGGAAGATGCTTAGTACGAGGAGTTTAGTGAGATGTTACAACTCACCCAAATATCTAGGAGACGACAACGGAGGGGCCATGCAGTCTTTCAAATACTGCTCGACCGCTGCTGTTTCAACAGTCGGTACCACGAACCTGGAGACTTTGGACACAGACGAGGGATCCAGTCTAGTGAGCACCAACTAGGTATCTACTGTACACACAAGTAGGTACTTACTCAACCCACGTACACTACCTATGTACTGTAGCACTACATACATAATGTATGGATCATACCTACATAGTACGCACCCGTGTTACTAGTCCCATGGGGTTCAAGATCTCTGCGGCTATACTACCAGTCAGGGCAGGGCTTGGCCAAACTGTCGATCCGTTGTCATCCTCTACACTAAGCCGACCTTCTTCCAGTGGCATGTCCTTGGGTCCGTCTTAGTACTGGGGTAGGTATATGTAGCTGTAGCTCTGGAGAATGCACGGACGCTAAGGAACTCCATCCGCGCCCCACGATTCAGCCCATTGGATGACGTTGGATCCAACGGCATTGAAGTACTGCCTACATAATACCTGGACCTAACCAAAGAACTCCCGGTTCAACCAGTTCACCTCCCATCATATGTAGCTCTATAGAAGCATATTGCTGCCTGACGGAGGGCCGAGGTAGCTGAACCTGGTGCTTGGGCAGCCTCAACGCTCATACGGCAGAAACTGCTTAGCTGTGGAATCGTGCGAGATAGTGACGCGGCCAAGGACGCTAGGAGTCGGTCAATGTTGACCGCCGTGTTAGAGTCGGCCCCTTCTATCCAAAAAAAAAAAGTCTATGCGATGTATTACCTAGTCTCTCAGTCCAAGGTTCTAGCCCACGGATCTAAGATAGACCGCCAAGGTCTAACAAAGCGCAGCCAGTCGTAGAATATCCATTGACGTCGGCTCCTTCTTTTCTCAGGAGGATTTCGCTTCGGGGCCGTTTAGTATCCGCCAGTATTGCGGTACGTACACTACTGAAACCGGGTGTACGAACTCGGAAGCTGCTGTTTTTGACTTTGCACTGGTCTATTTATGAAAGTGGTGGTGCCGCCTCAACTACAAGAGGACAGAATATGAGCTCTCCGATTCGAGAAGTTCGTACATCCTTACTACACATTTACCTGCTGATTGGGTTAGGTAACAAGAAAATTCGAGGTAGGTCTCATCGTCACCATTACTCAGCGATGGCCTTCCTGCAGTAGACAGTTCATCTCATTTAACTTCACTTTTTGGTTCTTTATTACTTTTGAAATCATATCTTCGCCATAAGACTTTATCGATCACACAGACCTGTAGCTATGGGTGACGTTGCGGTCATTGGATTTTCTTTTAAGCTCCCCGAAGGGGTCGAGAATGTCTCCAGCTTTTGGGAAACGCTTGAAAATGGGAGGAACTTGATGACGGATTTCCCGACGTCGCGCATAAGCGGTAACGCTTTCCACGATGAGGAGATAGCAAAGCGCAATAAGGTAAAGATGGTCACACGATACCTCCGCGGAGCGAAAACTGACTTAAATTTAGCTATATGCCCGCGGGGGGTATTTCATCAAAGACGACCCCGGGGCATTTGATGCTCCTTTCTTCTCGGTGACAGCGGCCGAAGCAGCATCAATGGATCCTATGCAAAGATGGACGCTCGAGACGTCTTATAGAGCGTTTGAGAATGGTAAGTTAATGCTAGCGAGCGGCTGTCGATGAGACCTAAATTGATGACCTTTCATAGCTGGAATTGGGATGAAAAACCTGAAGAGGTCACGAACAGCTGTGTTCAGTGCGTCGATGACAGACGACTACTCGAGAATGGTATCAAAGGACCCTGAGACCGCGCCGCGTATGGCGATTACCGGCACCTTTTCATCGATTCTACCTAATCGAGTGAGCTGGTTTTTCGATTTGCTTGGACCTAGTGTTCACATCGATACTGCGTGCTCCAGCAGTCTAGTGGCAGTTGACCTCGCTTGCCAGTCACTAACAAGCGGCGATGCTTCTATGGTAGGCTTGTATCCTGAGTTAGGCTTCTCCTCTTAGCGCGTTGTTGTCTAACCGTAATCACCGGGTTAGGCCTTAGTAACCGGGTCAAATCTCATCTTAGGACCTGATGGATTTTTGCTGCTATCCAATCTCAATTTTCTTTCTCCCGAGAGCAAATCTTACAGCTTTGACCATCGCGCAAATGGATACGCTCGAGGTGAGGGTGTTGTTGCTCTCGTGTTGAAGCCTCTCAAAGACGCCGTCAGGGACGGTGACATGATCAGGGCTGTCATTCGCTCAACTGGCACGAATCAGGAGTAAGGATCTCGGAATATTCCTCTATTTCTGCTCGCTTTGGCCCAACACCACAAGTTGGTAACGTTCTGCTCTGAACTATGGGTACCACCTTGAATTCCAACGTCCCCCCGTTTCGATGAGCAGTAACGACTAAATCTCAAACTCTTGTAGTGGCCGTACACCATCCCTGACCCAGCCGAGCCCCGAGGCGCAGGAGGAGCTTATTCGACAAGTATACCGAAAGGCGAACCTCTCGTTTGACTCTACTCGTTATGTAGAAGCGCATGGTAGGCTCCATCACGATTTCCCGGAACTGTAGCTAACAATGCGTAAGGAACCGGCACACCAGTAGGAGATCCAATAGAAATGAAAGCTATCGGTCGAGTTTTCAGGCCTCATCGGAGTCCCAAAGACCCGCTTTATGTGTTCGTATATAGAAGTCCCTCTAGAGTACCTTAAAGCCCCTGCTAATAATCACAGCGGCTCGGTGAAGGCCAACATCGGCCACCTCGAGGGCTGTAGTGGACTTGCTGGTATCTTAAAATCAATTTGTAAGTAAAACAAAACCACGATTAGAAGCCATGACTCTGGATATGTCCCTCATTGATTCATGAGGGTGCTGACTGAGCTTTGGGCTAGTGATCCTTGAGAAGGGCATCATTGTCCCTAACGCCCTATTCCAACGCCCCAACAGTAACATTGATATTGAGTTTTATCATACGGTGGTATGTTGAGAATTCAATTTTCAACTTTTATTGCGTTAACACCATTCGAGGTCCCCACAAAACCCATTTCCTGGCCAAGTCGTGGGCTTCGAAGAGTCTCAGTAAACTCGTTCGGCTTTGGTGGTACCAACACGCATGTCATTCTAGATGATGCGTATCACTACCTTCAAGAGCATCAGCTCGTGGCAAACCACTGCACCGTTAATTTTTATAGCTCGAGTGGCCTGTCTCATGCGGGAACACATGGATCTAATGGAATTGATAGTCGCACTGTGGGCAGCGTGAGGCCTGCCAATGGCGCAAAGAGGAAAGATGCCAATGGCGCCAGTGGTCACCACGTTATGGTCGACCTCAATTCTGGTCCTAATGGCAACGGCTCGCACATTATTGACGATTCATATGAATCTAACATTGACTTGCGAAATGGGGTTGATTATCATATGATTACATCTAAACTACTAGTTTGGAGCGCATCTGACGAACAAGCCCGTGAGTGATATTCACACCCTATCAATTGCTGGGACGAATAACGGGAAAGAGGCCCAACCCTGACCAGACTGTTCGGGGTACGGTGCATACTTTATCAGATGTTCTATATAATAGGTTGCTAACTATAATTTCCAAGTTAAACGAACTCTACGGCAATATGAACCTTATATCAAAGCTCATATTGCTGGTAAGACGGAAAAAGTTAGGGAGCTTGCCTATACCTTAGCGTCCCGAAGGAGCCACATGCTCTGGAGAGCGTTCTGTATCACCTCCGACGACTTCTCGACTATGGGCACCAAGCTTCTCACTTCAAAAGCTATCCGCACGTCTGCCGAGGCCGGCCTCGCGTTTGTATTCACTGGCCAAGGCGCACAGTACGCCAATATGGGCCTGGAGCTCATGGAATACCCTATATACGCAACCATTTTGAGGCGCATTGACAACTTATACCGTGATCTAGGATGCGAATGGTCTATCTTCGGTAGGATACGATTTATCAAGGATACAAAGGCCGCGCTAATTTACGTCAGACCAAATTCGCAAACCCGAAAACATCGACAGACCAGAGTACAGCCAGCCACTTTCAACAGCGCTGCAGATTGCGTTAGTCAAGTTATTAAAATCATTTGGAATCTCTCCGAAGGCGGTGGTAGGGCACTCGTCGGGCGAGATAGCCGCTGCGTAAGCGACCAAGCTACTATATTGATGTTGCCACCTGCTAACTCCCGTGGCAAAGATACACGGCAGGCTCGTTAACTCTACAGTCGGCTTGTAAGGTCTCGTACTTTAGGGGGCAGCTTGCTGGCAAGCTGAAGGCAAAAGCTGGTTCTATAGGGGCTATGATATCCGTGAACTTACCGCAGCATCAGGTCAAGAGCTACTTGAAAGCAATGGGCAACCCAGATGTCGAAGACTCGGTTCATATAGCGTGTATCAATAGCCCTCTCAACTGCACGCTATCCGGCCCAGAACGCGCCATAGACGCAATGAAACAGCGCCTCGAGGAAGACGGAATATTTGCGCAAAAACTCAAGACAGGCGTAGCATATCATTCATCGTTCATGTTAATCATCGCCAACGACTACCTATCGCGAATGGGGACACTTGAAACAGGCAGCTCTAGGTCGACTATCCCGATGATATCGACAGTAACAGGTCGTCCTGTTCGGTCATCGGTATTGGCAACGGGGCAGTACTGGGTTGATAACCTCGTATCGCCCGTACGATTCTCCGATGCGATCCACATTGTGACACAGAAGGCATCAACATTGAAAGTCGGGCTGGGAAGCATCACCGACCTAGTCGAGATAGGGCCGCATTCGGCATTGAAACGGCCTATCCAAGATACGGTGAACCAACTTGGAAACCGGAAACAAACTCGATACGCAAGCGCCCTGCATCGATCCAAAGGCGCGGTTGAAAGCGTCCTGGAGCTTTTGGGGCACCTTTTCTGTCATGGTCACGAATTCAATATCTCCGAGGCCAATAGGCTGCTGTCTAGCCCGACACCGCCATTTCTAGTTGACTGTCCAGAGTATCCCTTTGATACTTCTCATACCTATTGGGCTGAGTCACGATTGAGCCGCGACTTTCGGCTTCGCGAGGCGGTGTCGGGCGGTTTTCTTGGCTGGCGATTCCACGACTGGAACCCCTTGGAGCCGAGGTGGAGGAATCTTTGGAGTGTCGAAACTACGCCCTGGATTAGCGACCATAGTGTAAGTTCCACGCCACCAGAGATCCTCTGTTAGCTAGTACATCAATGCTGATTACGTGAAAGGTGAGCGACACTACCATTTACCCGGCAGCCGGGATGCTCATCATGGCAATGGAGGCAGCGCGGGAGATGGCAATCGACAATAGAATCGTCTCGGGATATTACATCAAAGAAGCGCAGTTTCTTAGCCCTATCGTCGTCAAGGAAACCTGGGAGCATAAAACAGAGACGATGCTTCATCTACGCCCTATCCAACAGCCATACGAAAAACAATCAACCTGGTCAGATATCAAACTATTCGCTCGATACGACGATAGGTGGAATGAATGCTTTAGGGCGACTATACAGATTCAGTATGAAGAGCAGAGAACTGAGGTAGACAACGGTATGGAGAAACGACTCGCTAGAGACCAAGCCACGCTACGATACAAGCATGCCTTAGATGTGTGCACGACGAGAATCACTTCGCGAGATTTTTATAAGGACTCCGATACACACGGCATCAAGTACGGTGATTGGTTTCGAATCTTGGAAGATATTCGCTGGGATGGCACGGCAACATCAATCGCCCGCGTCGACGTAACACCCAAACATCAGGCCAGCCTTGTGCATCCTGCTGTCTTAGATGCCGCATTCCACGCATTACGCGTTAGCATTACCAAAGGACTTACCGCGGTGTCTGGCACCCATGTACCCACGAGTCTATATGACGGGTGGTTCGCGGCCGCGGGCTGGCAGGCTTCTCACACCTCCTCGATTAGATACATGACTGTCGCAAGTAGCGACGCAGGCCGAGAAGCCAGAGAAGGGACCATATATGCACTTGCAGACGACAACTCCGTTCTCTGCAAGATGCGAAGACTCGTCACAACGCAAGTAGCCAAGGAAGACATGTCCGTCCAAGCCCGGAAGAAGCTGTTATACGGAGTAGAGTGGCAACCGCAATTGAGTCTGCTAGACACGGAGCAACTCCGTCGAACTTGCGGCGACAGTATATTCTCGAAAGATGAGACGGAGGTAGCTGCTTGGCACGGCAAGCTCACCTTTGCTCTCAACACATCCCTTTGTATAACGCTCAGGCAGCTCACCGCAAGCGACCGCCTCCTGGTTCCCGATTTCTTGGCTAGACACATTAGTTGGATGGAGTACCAAGCTCAGCAGGCGTTACCATCTCAGGCTAACGTTGATATTAGCGACGAGGATTTGGAAACTCTGCTAGAGGAAATCGAGACTCTGAATCCTCCATGGAAACTATTCACGGCAATCGTCCGCCAGCTCAAGCGAATTCTCATCGGGGAAATCGATCCGCTCTCTGTAATCTTTGATTCAAATCTCGCTGAAATCTTCTACGCCGATATGTTCAAAAGCATATGCGACCATAGACTACAACGTATTATCACATTAGCGTCGCATGAAAACCCGCAGCTCCGAATCTTGGAGGTAGGGGCGGGAACAGGTGGCATGACGTCGCATATCTTGTCAGCCTTGATGGATGTTGAGAGACAAACGGGTGGCCTCCATTTCTCCAACTACACGTATACTGACGTGTCGCCTATGTTCTTTGAGAACGCCAGAGCTCGGTGGAATAGCGTCAGCGAGAGGATGGTGTTCACCACGCTTGATTTAGAGCGAGCGATTGAAGGTCAGGGCCTCGAACTAGGTTCATATGACTTAGTCGTTGCCGGGAGTGTCTTGCATGCTACTACCAATCTGGGGGCGACAATTCGAAACGTCCATAAGGCCCTCAGACCGGGGGGTCGCATGGTGCTCCTTGAAGCCGTCGCGCCCGAAAAGGTTATCACGAATTTTGCATTTGGCCTTGCCCCTGGCTGGTGGAACTGCCAGGAAGAATGGCGTGCGATGTCGCCCGCTATCGTCGAGGAGCAGTGGCATGAATGCCTCCGAGCCAACGGATTCTCCGGTAATGACTTATGCCTGAGGGATTTCCGGGATGAATCTTGCCATATTTTCAGCATCATCTTGACAACGGCGGAACAGGAACAGCAACCTAGCGACAAGCCTCTACGTGAAAGATTCTTCTTACTTATTGATCCCCAATCTGATACTCAAACTACCCTGGCCTATTCACTCCAAGGAGTACTTGGATCCGAGTCGTCGAATATCGTCACGCTCACTCAGCTTGAAAGCGCAGGTGTGTTAGACTCTGATGTGATAATATCCCTATTAGAGACAGATAGGCCATTTCTTGCTACCCTGACCCAAGAGGACTTCCAAGGCTTCCAATACTTAGTTAAAACAGCTAATCATTTGCTATGGGTCGGGGCGCCACGGCTTGATGACTCTCGATTCCCACTATATGGAACTGCTCCAGGTTTTTGGCGTAGCATCCGGACGGAGGCAATAGAGAAGCATATCGTGACGCTTTCTATCGAGCGTAGCGATGAGCCAGTAGCTGCCCTCACATGCTACGTCACCAGGGTACTAAAATCAGCTTTCGAAGGATCATCGGCGGAAGTTGAATTCGCCGTTCGCCATGGCGAGCTCATGACAAGCCGTGTGATTGAGGAAGCATCTCTGAATGACACTATCCGGTCGCTTATTCACCCACAGCTGCAATACAGGCCTTGGTCATCAGGTTCAGCGATGCAGCTAACCGCCGGGACGCCAGGTGACTTGGAGAGTCTAGAGTTCATCGAAGACCCCAGTCACGGAGCACCGCTAGGCCCACGAGAAGTCGAAATAGTAGCTAAAGCTTGGGGCCTCAACTTTCGCGACGTATACGTCGCCCTAGGTCGCCTAGATGACGGTGATTTAGGAGGAGATTGTGCTGGCGTTGTGACTAGGGTAGGATCTGATTGCAAGTCAGGGCTCCAACCTGGGGACAAAGTCTGCATGGTCTCTCCAGGCTGTATGAGGGCGTATCCTCGTGCCCTTGAGTCGTCTGTGCTCAAACTCCCGAACGATTTATCCTTCGAAGCAGCAGCCTCTATAGTTGCACCAGGCATCACCGCATATTACTCTCTAGTCGAAGTAGCCCGGTTGCGAAAGGGGGAAAAGATCCTTATCCATTCTGCGGCGGGTAGCACAGGCCAGATCGCGATATGGATTGCTAAGCTCAGGGGAGCCGAGATCTTCGCAACTGTTGGCTTCGATGAGAAGAAAAAACTCTTGATGGAAAAATTCAATATCCCCGCCGACCACATATTCTACAGCCGCAATACCTCGTTCGCACAGGGTATAATGCGTGTTACGAACGGGTACGGGGTTGATGTGGTGCTCAATTCTCTTTCTGGAGACGGCCTTCGTGCTTCTTGGGAGTGCATTGCACCGTACGGTCGGTTCATCGAAATCGGCAAAGCCGATATTATTGCGAATTCATCATTGCCTATGTCCTGCTTTGCGAAGAATGTTACCTTTTCGGCCGTTGACTTGGTTCACTTGTCACAGTCTGACGAGGAACTTATAGCAAGGCTCCTTAAGAGCACCCTAGGACTGCTCGAACAAGGTGCTCAACATCCCAGTCCGTTGCATGTCTTTCCCGCCTCCCAAGTCGAGCACGCTTTCAGGTATCTCCAGAGCGGCAAGCATACCGGCCGTATTGTGATCAGCGTGGGTTCCGCTGATATAGTACCGGTGAGCATAGTGCCATAGCGTACATGTGATAGGGTCCTTTGGCTGACAATAACAATAGCAACGGGTTGTAGAGAAGAAGACGTGGCGCTTTGACCCACAAGCCTCCTACGTTATTGCTGGCGGATTTGGAGGCCTGGGTCGTGCTATTATCAACTGGATGGCGGATCGAGGGGCAAAGCATTTGATCATACTATCGAGGTCCGGCCCAACGAGTCAGGCGGCACTCGAACTCGTCTCAAATCTGACAGCACAAGGCGTGGCAGTCTTCGCACCGAAATGCGACGCGTCTTCGGTAGCTGAATTAGCGGCAGCCCTCGAAGAGCGTGAAGTTCGAGCTATGCCCCCTATCAAGGGATGCATCAACGCCGCCATGGTTCTCCAAGACGCCGTGTTTGAGAACATGACTTATTCCCAGTGGGCACTAACTATCAACTCAAAGATCCAGTCATCCTGGAACTTGCACAACATGCTTCCGAGTGATCTCGACTTCTTTGTTCTCTTGTCATCCCTCGCTGGAATATGCGGGACGGTCGCGCAATCGAACTATGCTGGAGGCTGCTCAGCCCAGGATGCATTAGCGCGCTATCGCACTGCTAATGGGAAGAAGGCCGCCTCGTTTGACATAGGGTGGATGCGCAATATCGGCATCATCGCAGAAAAGGAATCGTACCAGCGAAACCGGCAGCAAGCAGCTGACATGCAGCAGATTGATGACACGGAGCTGTTAGCGCTACTGAGTGTTTACTGCGACCCTGAGCTGCCTTTGCTGTCGGTTTCTAAAAGCCAGGTCTTGATCGGCCTGTTGACCCCGGCCGACTTCCTCCTACAAGGCCAAACCCCGCCGCAGATGCATGATCGCCCCTTTTTTAGCCCCTTTTCTCACGTTGTAGGTGAGGCGGTAACTGAAGCCTCGGTTTCGGCTACTGAGAATCCAGGAGCACTATTCCGGCTTGCGAAGTCAACGGACGAGCGCATCCAGATTGTGATCAGAGCGTTAGCAATCAAGCTGGCACGCGCTATGTCTATCTTGCCCGACGACGTAGAGCCTAGTAAGCCACTGTCTAGCTATGGCGTGGATTCCCTAATGGCGGTTGAGTTGCGCAATTACATCGGTAGGGAGTTTCAGGCTACGGTTGCTGTCTTCGATATCATGGGAGGCGTGCCTATCTCGTCAATCGGCGATCTAGTAGTCGAGAGGAGCACTATTGGTAAAAGCCAGAAACCAGAAGAATAAATTGAGGCACAACTACCTACATAGGTCACTATAAAATCAACCCGGCAGAGTATAGAAAATAAAAAGTGCGTTTTGTTCAACCATCAACCGTCAACCCACATCATTCTACCTACTTAAATACATGATTGCACGTTTGCCTGTCTATTGCCACTGTTCTGTTCGGGTCGCAATGCTGTCGACTCATTCTATAAGAAGTACCAAAGCCTCTCGTCTCAATTTCATCAATAAATACACCAGATTGAGGTCGCGAACAAGGCGATGCTTAAAATGCAAAATCCAACCGAAGCTCATCCTAACGAACATATCTTTGCCCATCAGGAGGGTTTAGAATGTCGAATCGTGGCATGGCGCATTAACAGTAATGGAGCGTCTCCTATCAGAGATTCCTCGAGAGGTCAATGATGGAGCTGATCTACTCAGCCTCTTTTATTAGCATTTGTATTCCAGCATTCTCGTCTTCGCCGGGAAACATCCGAAGCACCTATGGAAGACGACACCTCGCCTCCCGTAGGTGTTCTATCTTTCAGTTGTTCGCCATCATCAAAATATCCCCGTGAATAGTATCTCCTAATTCTTCGTCTTTTGGTCATTTAAGATATTACAACCACTCAAGCCGGCAATAAACATCTTGTTAGCACATACGCCCTCTATCTCCGTATGCACTTTCGACAGACTCAACGACATGAATCAAGCAACTCGCTTTCGCAATTGGTACAGCGCGAATTTCGTCTCAGCAACAGGCAAACCCCCGTGCTGCTCGAGTTCCAGGACGAGTCGGCTAAGTTTGTTTTTGTGTCTTGGTTATGCTCTACTGGCATCCTTGCACATCTGTTCTATGGAACCTTGGTTTTCTTGAGCAACCTCTTTATCAAGTCTGCAGATACAGCTGAGGTCATCCCCCGTTACTAGCTTTCCGCGGTGCTGCGTAGAATTGTTCTCATGTTCGAGATCAGTGGTATAAGGTCGACAACCCAAGTTGAATTTGATCATCAAGGTGAGTCGCTGGCAGAGACTCCCTTGTCGAACAGCAAGCTACGATTCCACAGGACAATACCGAAAAGCTTACAAGAACCAGCGTATGTCCCACTTATAAACATACAAAAGTAGGCCGTGACTGTTTCTATTTATGTCCGGAGGGAAAGAACTAACCCGGCTATACCCATAGCAGCGAGGATAAATCAAGCGGTTCGGATTAAAATTGAAACCGATGTGCGCTCGCCAAGAACTCATACATATAAGTGAACACTTGAACGCGTAAGTTACTAAAAGATTCGAAAGCGTCGGAATGGTACACAACTATATGTGAAAGCCTCTGGCCAGAGACCTTCGGCTATAACCTCACCTTTAGGTTCCCTTTCCTTCGTACTTCAATACAAGAAACTTCCGGCCAAATGAAAAAATACAAGCCCATTATCCAGTCTGGTACAGCTTCGAACATTCCTACGGCTTAATTCCCATAAGGAAAAAATTACTACGGCTCATAGATAGAAGTATAGGAAATTCCAAGAATTTATCGCTGTCACCAAGCCTTCGGTACAGTAGAACCAACATGAAAAGGGGTTCAGTGATTTTACCCAATGAGTTCGAAACGCCATCAGATACTGATGTCAAATACAAAGGGTAAACAAACACACTGAACGAAAACCAATATAAGATGATGGAATCGGCGTAAAAGGTTTGTGTTAGGAACTCTGTGCTTGAGGTAGGAGATATACTATTGCTGTTGCGCGAAGGTTATCTAACTACATATAGGAAGCATCTTCTTATATGCAGTGTGATAGTTTTGCTTCATGGTGCGGCCGTCTGGCGGCTACGTTCTATAACAAGTCGACATCATATCGGCTTTGTGTAGTCATAAAATCTACATGTTCCACCATAGGGAGCGGAGAATCGATCCATTAACGCCGGTCGCATCACCATATGTCCTAGGGACATTTGCTGTTGATGTATCGCGCCCAATATTTGCGAACAATGTCTACATATACTAAGCTTATTGTCGTTCAATAGGTCAAGAATATGATTGTATCTTATCGTTTGACAAGAGGACCTAAATTTAGAAGGATAATCTCAAAGCTGCCCGGATCATTTCCGCCAGGCTTCGCGTTAAAGAAATCGACAAGCAGCAGTCGGTATGTTTGTCTGCAGACGCCTTGACTAGGTATCTAGCTACCCAATGCAAGGCCAATGCAAGGCGCTATGGCTTGTGGGGATTAGGTAAGCCTCATAATTTCTTTTGTTGGTTGGGGATGGTTGGGGACGCATCTACTACGTCAGCGGCGGGGGCTCCGCCACGGCAAAAATAGAATCGAATTACGGGTTGCTTTTGCACACAAAGGCTGGTCCTATCGGCAGCAGGCTATCCGGCATTTTAGCGCTGATGACCACAAATCAAATGCGGACAGGCACCCGGACAACCACGCCCACATGTCGGCCCCGTCACCATCCGCTAGGCGGAGCTCCATATCCAGTAAGTAATTGTTGTTTGTCAGTTGGTCAAGCCTCTTCGCTAGCAATAACACTGGTCCGGACTGTCGGTACACAAAGAGGGAGGAAACGAAGAATACAAATACTATCGGCGTCTCTAGATCTCGAAAAAAGTATTTAGTAGTAGCCAAGTCCAAGTGCCTTTAACTCCAATATAATAGGTATCAATTGATAATTCCACCAAAACCACAGTCTCACCTCCAAGCCCTTGATTTCGGAATCATCCTCGTTACGTTACTTAAATATATATATATACACACATATACTCTATCTACCAATACCTACTTACTTAGCTATGTTCACACAACGCCTTGTTTACTGTGCAGCTCTGCTGGGCTTGTCCACAGTATATGCCGCACCATACGCGACGCTGTCCAACGACAGTTTCCCCAATCCCAATGCACAGCAGGTCATGGCCATTGAGAAACAGGCCAAAGGTCGACTCTCGGATGCGCCACCGCCCAAAGTTCTCAGCCAGGCCGGCATCGCCAACTTTCAGCTTATCGCTTTCAATGAGAACTTGGAGGTCAGGTTTTTCGAAGAAATCATCAGCAATATCACCAACCATGTGCCCGGCTTCACATCCAACTCATCGCACACACGGCCCATAGCCGAGATACTCGAAGTTCTAAAGACAGTGAAAGCTGTAAGTAGCATGAATAAACCTACGGAATGCCTCATTCGTTAACACAGATCTTAGCAAGAAGAGCTGCATGCCTTAACCGCGACCAACACTCTGCAACACTTCAATGCATCGCTGGTCCCCGTACCATGCACATACAACTTCCCCACTACCACGCTGGAAGACGCCATCAACCTAGCTGAGACCCTGACGGCAGTGGTACTGGGCACGTTACAAGACGCCGAACAGTCGTTTGCCAAGAACGGCGACGACGGCCCCGTGCGCGCCGTCTCTTCCGTCATCGGGCAAGAGGGCGAGCAGAACGGATTCTACCGATCTCTGCTGAACCAAAAGCCATCGGAGAAGCCCTTCCTGACCACCAACGTCGCGGCCTTTGCCTTCTCGGCGCTGCAGCAGTTCGTTGTCTCATGCCCCTTCGACGTCAGCCAGATTCCCCTCCCCGTCTTCCCGGCGTTGAACGTGCTTACGACCGCCGAGGCGCGCGACATGTATCTCAACTTCTCGGCAGATCTGAGCGGCAACACACAGATCAATGAAAGCTCCGACTTCGGCAGCTTGTCCATCACGTACCTCGTCGGCCAGCAACTGCCCATCTCGGAGCCTATCATCAACCCCAAGCTCGACGGTGGCGTGCTCACTTTCAATGCGCTGTTTCCATACACGGAAAACGTCATGTCGGGGTTGAGCATCGCTGCGTTGACAAACTCATCCAACTTTACTGATGCGGATGCGATCGTCGCCAATACACTTGCTGCTCCTGGTCTGATACAAGTCAAGGACTTGTTGTCGTCGGGACGGTGAAGGCGATAACTAAGCGAAGGGTAGTTCAAGGAGTTCCTGATTTTAGACCATCGGTTACGATTCAAGTGCATATAGCTATGGCGTTTGGGTTAGAAGCGTGTCAGCATGCATGGAGTTTGTTTTTGTATTCATAGCGGCATGGAATATTCGTATTTGCCGATACTAACTATAATCACCATATTTTCAAATAATAATGATAATGGGATACCCTTTTTTGGATTCACAGATAACTGCGTCGTGTTGGGCATATCCCAAGTAAATTGAACAAGCTCTGGGAATTATGTCCTCGTCTTTGCCTCGACTCGCTACGCTAGTACGATGTGTCGTCTAAGTGCATTTTCCTCCCTCGAAAACCGATCAGTTCTTAAACTGGATACCCAATCCGGTCGCCTGTCGCTTGATCCATTCTGCAGCAGTGATATCCCTTTCCTCTTCAGGGCCATCCGGTATACCAGGACCTCTCAGCTGCTTCATAATCGCGGCATTCTCAGGCCGCACAAAGTACACGACGCTGTACCGTGGGTATTTCCCCTGCACGCCTGGCGCGGGGATGACGCGATGGCGACCGGCGCATAATACGCCGTTGGTAAACTTGACGGCCGCGTCTCCGAGGTTGATGACTTCAACACCCAGGCTGAGTCAGTCCCTATTTTTAGGGGGATTGAAAGGGGGCTTTTAACAGCATAACAAGATGACACTCACTTGCACACCCCTTCTTCGGCTTTACCCACAGCCATTCTCCGGGTACGTCGGGCTCGTGGTTTAGGAGCTCCGCTTTGCGTGCGGACTCCGACCAGACTTGTAAGCCGCCCAACCAATTCATCAGAATCGTAATTCTGTGGCACGCAGTATGAAGTCAGAGATAACGTCGATCGACTACAACATAGGGAACCTTGGCATGGAAAAGAAGGCTGAGCTCGACTTACGTGCCGAAATCAGTGTGACTGGGCGTCTGTATCTCCGGCAATTCCTCCTTATCTCTCGGGGGGCCACGCGTCAGACGGACATGGTCACCCGACTGCTCCTCGATGCGATGACGCTTGTTGAACTCGGCTGGGTCGACACCCATCTTATTCGCGAGTATTCCCAGGATAGACAGGCCAATGCCGTGGGCTGCCTCGATGTAGTCTTTGAATAAGGGCTTCGAAGCCATGATGACCTCGGGCCATTTCTTCTTCATCTGGTCCTCTGGCACGATCACTACACTCAGTCCCTGCAGTTAGTGTTTGCATCCGATGTTGTCGTTTCGTCGGTTTGCTTTCCATATTAGTTGGAACCAACCCCAGTCTTGGCTCTGAGCATTCACGTCTCCGTACCGTCGCCGGGTCTCCCGAATTCGCGAAAGAAACGTGGTCTCCTAACAATCCACGAAACACGAAATAGTTGGAACTTACTCTCATTCTTCCCCACGTTGAAGAACTCCGCGGTATCTCGCGTCCCGGACTTATCCGCCAGCGTTGCCCCCGCGAACTTGTACCCGTCGAGCGACCCACTGCCCATCGAGAACTGGTACGTTAGCTTCTCCTCGAGCGGCAGCTTGAACACGTCCTCGGCGACGGCGGCGACACGGTCCGCGCCCTGCACGATGGTGTCCCCGGCCTCGCACCCGGCCAGCTCGAGGTAAAAGAAGCCGCGACCCTTGCAGGCCTCAAAGACGCGTTCCTCCTCCGCGGGATCCTTGTCGACCAAGAGCTTGGCGAGCGAGATCGTCTCGAGCGCGACGGTCGGGAAGCCATCTGGAAAATCTACATACTGATCTGGGTTAAACTCCCGATCAAGGGGGGATTCTTCTCTATGAGGCATCTTTAGGTTGATGATGTGTGGAGGCGACTGAGCAGATGGGAATAGTGCGGTTTGTGGAGTAGGGGATAAAGCAGATGCGAGGGATACCGCTCCTACACAAGGGTACTGCAAGGAGGTGAGAAGTTAAATAGGTCTTGACCTTGATGCACGGAATCCTACACGGCTGTATCAACCAGTTGATACGGACGAGACGAATAGACCATTCGACTCAATTATGGTACCAAGTCGCAAATGGAGCCGTTGAACGAGAAGGGAGATGCCTCGCATCTTTATAGACGTACACCGCCCATGAGAGCCGGCATTCACGGGTTAGACTATCGCCGGACGTATCTTGGTACGCAATCAAGTATACGTCCACGGTGGGACGGCAATGGCAGCGGCGTGGAATGGTGCCAAGGTGAATGCTCATTCGCAGATTGCCGGCGCGCGAAGGATGGATGAGGGGAAGTGCCGCTAGATACCGGCAGCAACGCAACCGTGAACCCCAATGTAACCCAATTTCGCAGGGGTTACACATTGGTGCTTTAAACTATAGTAGTAGATCCCTAATCTAAATGGTACTGCAAACACCCCATATAGGTATACACGCGTGCAGTATCAAGAGAGAAATGCATTTTGCGAGTTCCCAAGCTAGATACTAATTGAAGATGCAATCATATATGGTAATTTTATCGTCTTGTTATGACAAAAAGGGTAAAACTATCTAGAATTGAGTTGGCTGTCTTCATTACATTTACATCTTAGTCGCTAGGTTGTACAAATATATAAATATATATAACATGTGAGGGAATCGTTCATCATTCGTAACATTGACCCTTCTTGGGACACGATGGAGGGGAGAAGAGAGCCGGTCAACCGAACCGGCGATGCTGGCTGGAGCGACCGATCTATATATGTATGGAGGGCTGCCATTAAGTGGCAGAATGCTGTATAATACTTGGGGTTCTCCAGAAGGCGTATAAGAGTGCATCAGACATAAGCGCCTAGGTCTTATTCCAGGCGGCCCCAGACGGAGACATGGCATCGAACCCACCGAGGAAACACTCGACGCTCGAAATGTCAAAGAAAGGTGCCATTAACTTTGAGGGGGAAAAGGTGAGCAAACGAGATGGTGAGCAACGAACCATGGCGAGTTACTTACTGTGCCATCCCCCCATTCTTCGTCCCCAGCCATGAGCGAGTCCCAGTCGAACTGTTCCTCGCCGGCGTCTGCATCTACAGTTTCCGCTGATCCAAGTTGTTGCTTCAGGAGGTCGAAGCATGTCTTTTCCGTCTGGATGGCGGCGCTCAGTACGGGCTCGAGCATTTTCGGCCCTGTCAAGCCGTCCATCACTAGAGCACTCGGAGTCAGTTATCACTATTCTGAATGGATTTATGGGGACTTTAGAAGTTTCTGGGCACTGTATTGGCCTAAAAAGGAAGGGTTCTGCTGTAAAACTAGCTAAAAGAGGAAGAAAACATCCATAGGAACTACTCACGAGCTTGCACATGCCCGGCTAGCGCGGCTGTGAACAGGTAGCCCTTCACGTTGGTCTCGCCAGCTTTGACACGAGAGAGGTAGTAAGGAAGTGAGTGACGAAGGATGTCGAGGAGGTCGGGCCGAACCGTCGGCGGGCCCAACCCTTCGTCTTCCTGTATCGTCGACTGGATCTCAAGGGCGACAATCATAGATGATTGGCTCGAGAGGAGGCGCCAGAAGCCCGCAGCACAGACAGCAAATCGGGACAGGTCGTCGCCTTCCGTCGTCAGAGTCGCTAAATCATCCCCGTCCGGAATAAGGGGGCGTTCAGAGCTGAGGCCAACAGAGGGAAATAGCAGTTGGTACATTTTGACTGCTGATTCGGTTACCTGTTTCCGAGAGAAGGAAAATGCCGGGTCTTTAAGCGCCGGTCCGAGATAAGGAAGATGTAGACTTAGAAGACAGCGACGAGTCATGATCTCGACAAATCGACACTGAAAGGAAGTCGGTTGTCGCCCTGAGGATGCATAGCTTTTAAGTTTACTTGTTAATGCTTTAAAGGCCGTCGTGAAGCGGTGATGTAACCTGATTGTATCATCGTACGTCCCGCGGAAGGGAATGGCATTAAGCATCTGATAAATCGCAAGTCGTTCGCGAAAACTCTCTCGTAAAGCGAGGGCCACGCTCATGTCCGTGAATCTCTCACAGGCTTCGGTGCTTGTTGGTTCGTTTTCCTCCATTAGGTCAGTATCATTCAAATCGGCAGGGGCTCGGGTGTCCGAGGTATCTGGCGAAATCGCCGGGAAACCGCCCGAGTCGATGGAGGTCTTCAACTCTAACTCTAGGATCGTGTTCCATAGTCGACGTCGGATCTCGGCATCCAAACGTGACATCTTGGGCAGCCTACTCGGATCGCGGTGAAGTCCCATATAGAAGGCGCTGCGCAGCACCGATCCCCCGTGGATCCACACCAAATCGCCGCCAACAGAAGCTGTCTCCCGAGCGAACGTTAGGAGAACCATGTTTTGTAAGCCGGCGATCGTCAACTTCCCCTTCGCCGGAGGGACCAGAAGCCAATACTGTGCTTCGGTCACCCATTGTACGGCCGACTTGCGCATAGAGAAACAGTCGTCGTAAATGGTGCATCCTATAGCCATGACCAGCTGGAGTTGGATCACGAAGGGCATCGCAACCGTATCAGGCGCCGCCCAATACTGTTCGTAGTCGCGCCGGAAAGACGGCACATGCAGAACCCGAAATACGGTCTCGACGGTCCGTAAGTAGGCATCGACAAGTTTGTCTGCCACATCCCTAGGAGGAATGTTAGTGCCGAATTTGCCGATGATGCCTGGATTGCGTTGGGCTTTGATAGATCGTGCCAGGGCCTTGCATCTGTTCAAGACAGCCATGGCCTCGGACTTGGCATCTTTGGACTGATTCTCGAATAATTCGAGCATCGATTTGAACTACCCGATCGCTCGTTAGTAAATCGGTTGCGTCGGCGGCTGTTAGAGGCGCGTGAAAGCGAGACAGAGGTGAGACGAACATGCACGACACCGTTCATCCAATGACTCTGGCCGAAGTAGCGTGTCTTGGAGAACACGCCCCTGCTCATAGCATGAATGTCGGCAGCCAAGTAGCTGTCGATGACTTGGCCCTCGTAGCGAAACGTCGGCTGACTAGGATTCTCGGGTGGATCTCGGGCCACGGCCGATTCGTCCAAGCGACGCTCGAGCTGGAAGAGCCGGCTCAGTACTGCGTTCACATCGGGAATCGACGCGGCAGGATTGGCAGAGTCCGGTTCGCGCGGCGGGGGAGCGCGGGCCCTCTTGTAGCCGAGGCCGAGGTTGAGGTCATGATCAAGGTCCAGGTCATGGTCATGATGATTATGGTCACGATCCTGATCATGTGCCGTGGGGGTGCTCGATGCCGGTGTGACGGGGCCCAGGCCATAGTCACCACCGCCGCTGCCATTACCAATACCACTACCACCACCACCACCACCACCACTACGGCGTTGGCTCTCGGCGGGATCGGCCGTGATAGAAGCTATCCCCGATCTCCGTGAGGCTAGGCCGCGCGACGTCTCGAAGACGCAGGTCTTGTGCCGAGACCGCACACATGCACCGCACGGATGCTGGCGGTCGCAGCGGATCTTGGACTTTCGACAGCTTATACAGGCGAGCGTAGGCCGGTGGCGGCGGGCTCTCTGGTCGCCCGGCTTGGGTCGTGGGGCTGCGTCCATTGGTAAGTACTTACCTCTTAAGCTAGCTAGGTGGCTATCATGTTATCGTGCAACCCGTAGCGCGCCAATCCGGATACCTAAGTAGCCTATCTAGATAAGTTGGCGTCTGTTATTATCTAGAAGGCCCGAGACAAGTGACAGTGGCTGGGCCGCTCTTCTGCACAATCTCATTCATGTCATTCGGGTTGCTGGCTAGCTAGCTATGTTCGGGGTCGGGGAAAAGCCAAACTTCGGCCGATTTTCATATTATTTATCTCCGAAAAAGGATCACCGATCCGGAAACTCGATACCTATCTGGGCTGAGATACCTAGATAACTAGTCGACAAGTTGTCTATCTCAGGTAATTATTTTGTATGTTAAAATTACATAGAACAGGTACTGGTATTCTATTCGCAGCTTTTATCTGTACCTGAATGAAATTTCTCTACGGTCTGTTGCACGGGTTTTTCCTGAGAAAGACGCTTCCCAGTAGTTATGGGTTTCCTCGAAGCCGTAGGACTGACTACCTGATACCTAGTAGAAATCACAGGCCAGCTACGGGTCATGCTACAAGTCTGAACAGTCTTTCCTACCTAATTGCGAGTAGATTGGCAGCGAGAGTATATGTATTTACACATACTGTGAAGTAGGCCGGCGGAACTGTACTCTTTCTGTATAAAATACTTACCTAACCCGGATACCTTAAAAGTTGGTCGGTAATCAAAATTGACCTTACTATTTATTCACCATTCGTCTTTCTAGTCACATCGTCAGGTCCATTCAGCGCCCCTAGATACATTTGCTAATCAGCAGCGAGGTTTACGGTCTTTTGTATATAACCTAGAGCGTCGACTACCGATCGCGCAAGGAGGCAGTGAGGATGCAATGACTGCCTGCCTACTTCCTAATGTCAGGTGTAGAGGGCGCTAGCATTAATGCTTCTTCTCTACGCGTGCGTCTACCTATAACATACATATGCACACACGATAGATTTGTTAGGAATTTTAATGGAATCACCATGATGACGATGATGGCGACGACAATGCGATATGTTGTCGGTCTCTAAATGTGGAGTGGGATGCATGTCCGCCTGCTTCCAGGTTCGCCGTGCCCACAAAACGCGAACCCGTGTGGCCGTTAAGGTTTACAAAAGCATCCGTTCGCGAAAACCCATCCCAGGAAAGATGAGCCCGAACGGAGGCAAGCTCTCTCTCTACCGTGAACAGAATATAATAGAACAGAACGGTCCGCATCGACTGGCCTTCGCTCAACACTCAGTTTTGATGCGTCTCGCTACGGGTGACTCATCCTATCATTCTACCTATTCAAAGCCTTGTGGTTGACTGTTGGCACCGGGCTAGGAATAACGCCGCTCAATCCGAGTCAACCACGGGACGAAGACAAGCAAGTGGGAAAAAAGGGAAAAAAAGAAAAAAGTGAAAGAAAGGGGGGAAATGGGCCGCACAGAACCGACCGTAGTCAAACCCCCCGCAGCCTTCCGCCGCGACGCCCGGGCAAAGCGGGCGCGCGCCACCATCAACAAGGTGATCCCGACGCTGCTCTCGGCTCATCCGCGCGCACGACGGGGAATCGAGCGCTCCGAGCTCATCGTGGACCCGCCTCCCGCGCACCATCACGAGACGGAGCGGGACCGTGGGAAGAAGAAAGTCGCCGAGCAGCATGCCGCTAGCGCAGACGGTGAGAAGGAGGGCGCGCGGAGGCGGATATCTAGGCGGCAGAGGAAGGATGATGTCAGGGATGAACAGCCCCAACCTGGAAACGAAAAGACCAGCGCGCAGAGTGCTAAGGCTCGGCGCGACACTCTGGAAACGAACGAGGAGCACGGCCGCCCTGAAAATACACAGGTGCATGGTCCTCGCATTAGGTTATCTGTCGCCGATACACTGACGGCCGCACACTCGCTCGTCCACCTCGAAGCGCTACCGGCTGGCGACTCCCGCTCCCCCGCGCAGCAAAAGCAGCAGTGCGTTAGCAAGGGGCACAGTAGTGGTAGCATGGTGGATGCCATCAGGCCGGCGGGAAAGGTCGGTATCCTGAACATGGCGTCGCCCCTCTCGCCGGGCGGCGGCTTTTTCAACGGTGCCACGAGCCAGGAGGAGTCGCTGTGCATGCGCACGACGCTACTACCCGCCCTCCGCGACGAGTTCTACCGTCTGCCGGAGCTAGGCGTGGTGTACACGCCTGACGTTCTCGTTTTCCGGTCTCCTTCTTCCCCTTCTTCGCAGTCTCGTCAATCTACTGCAAATGAGACCGAGGCAGGTATTGCGAGCGGAAGTGGTATTGGTAGTGGTGGTAGTTTACCCGACGAGAATGACGTTCTTCCCAAGACTGACCGCTGGTTCGTCGACGTCGCGAGCGCTGCTATGCTGCGTCTGCCCGAGACCGAAGACGGGCATTACGCCGACGCTGCGGACCGCGAGCTGGCGGTGCGCAAGATGCGCGCCGTTCTGCGCGTCTTTGCTGCAAGGGGCTGTTCGCGTATTGTTCTCGGCGCCTGGGGGTGCGGTGCGTACGGGAATCCTGTCAGCGAGATCGCGGGCGCGTGGAGACGGGTGCTTTGTCCCGGCCTCGTCCGAGGTGCTGGTGTCGAGGAAGCGAGTAAGAGCGCCGGTGCCAGTGCTAATAATCCCACGGTAGTCCGAAGCGAGGAAAGGGACGGAGGGCGTAGCAAAGATAAGAAGAAATCTCGGGGTAGAGAGAATAAGGAGAACTGGGGCGCATTCATCGACGAAGTCGTCTTCGCCATCAAAGACGATAGCATGGCGGCTGCGTTTTCGCGGGCGTTCGGTGAGGACTTGTTACCGTTCCCTACCCCCTTATCTGGTCATGGGGAATGCGGCGGCTCGGTGTCTCCTACGATAGGCGACGGGGATGACGACCCCGTAGAGGCGGCTCGGATAGGCGAGCTTCGGGATAAGATAGCCCAGCTCGAGATACAAGTTGAACAGGCCCGGAGCCCTCAGTTCAAGGTCGGGCTTGAGACCGTGTTAACCAAACTGCGAAAACAGCTCCCTTCTGACGATGGCGAGGTATCTTCAAGCTCAGAGCGGGAACAATCTAGTGAAACAGACGACGGTGAAGACGAATATGATGAGGGTTGTTAAGGCTGGGGAGTCCCAGTCATAGAGACCATACTGGGCTGGGGATGAGAAGCCTGACTACGAGGGGAATCATGTTTTGAATGACCATCTATATAACAAGAACTCATCTCTACTCATGATGTGGAGCTTCGTAACATGACTGGGGCTAAAGCACAACGTCTGTCGATTGCCTATATAACTCTGCCAACATCAACCGATTGGCAGCCTTGAGGTATTGTAGCTCCCCTGCCCTGCAAGTATATCGTATCTCTTGGCCACGTGTTTCAACAGGGATTTTGACGAGGAAAATAAAAGTATTATTACAGGAATCGGTGGCATAGCGCTACAAAAAACCCCCAATCTTGATCTATTGAACAATCATGCCCGGACGCCCCGTGTGGTATTTCCAAACTTCGACATGTTATAGGAGCAGTTCAAGAGGGTTCTCGATAACCTTCTTGAATTCCTTGATCCACTCACCGCCAACCGCGCCATCCACGACCCGGTGGTCAAAGCTGGCTGTGACAGTGATCTGATCGTCCCACTCAATCGAAGCGCCATCCTCACCTTCGACGGCAACGGGAACCTTTGTCGTGGTGCCGACGGCCAGGATAGCGGCCTGGGGTGGGTTGATGATGGCCGTAAAGTGGTCAACAGCGGGATTCATGCCCATGTTGGAAATAGAGATGGTGCCACCCTGGTACTCCTGGGGCTTGAGCTTGTTGTCGCGCGCCTTCTTGGCGAGCTCCTTGACAGTGGCGGAGATGGACTCAAGTCCACGGCCCTCAACGTTTGTGACGATAGGAGTGATGAGCCCGGTGGGGGTGGCGACAGCAACCGAGACGTCAACGTTGTCATACTGGCGAATCGAGTCGCCCTGCCAGGACGAGTTGACCGCAGGTACCTTCTTGGAAGCAACAGCCATAGCCTTGATCAAGAAGTCGTTGACAGAGAGCTTGTACTTGCCGTCGGCTGAGCTGTTTAGAGCTTGGCGCAGCTTGAGAAGCTTGGTAGCCGAGATCTTGCTAGTGACGAAGAAGTGTGGGTTGTTCTGGGTGGATTCCTGCAGACGCTTGGCAATCGTCTTACGCATGTTGGTCAATGGGGTGTCTACGTAAGAAGCGGCGGCGGACACGGCGGCAGGAGCAGCGCCGGAGATCGCCTTCTTAACATCTTCCTCGGTGATACGGCCACCTGGGCCGGAGCCCTTCAAGCTGGCAATGTTGACTCCATTCTCCTTCGCCAATCGCTTCGCAGGCGCACTCATGTTGGGTTCGCGGTCCAGGGCGGTCTCAATTCTACCCTCCGAGGCATATTCGGTGGGCTCAGGTGCAGAGGTCGGGGCGGGGGCGGAGGCGCCGGCAGACTCGGAGGGCTTCTTCTCTTCTTTGGGAGCGGAAGCAGCGGCGTCGCCGCCAGCATCAGCAAGGCTAAACGATTCGAAGGCGGCGACATCGGTGCCCTCTTCGACCAGGACAGCGATGGGCTAAACATAATCAGCACAGCGCAACAATGACGAGCTTAACGGGCGAGTACGAACGTTTCCAACCGGCACATCTTTCTCGCCAGCATCCTTGAGGACCTTGGCAATGACGCCCTCCTCTTGGAACTCGAAGTCCATCTGAGCCTTATCTGTCTCAATCTCCACCAAGACATCACCGGGGGCAATGGCGTCGCCGGCCTTCTTCTGCCAAGCACCAATGTTTCCAGCAGTCATGGTAGGCGACAGAGCGGGCATCTTGATGATAGTGTGCGGCGGAAACGAGGCATAATATCTGGCGAGAGGAGAGAAGCCGGAGCGGAGTGCGGATGCCCGCAACAGGCCCTGCCTTCTTAATACGGCGCCGTACATGACTGATATGGTATGATACGTATGCGGATGCGGGAGGGAAAGGAGAGAAAAGAAGAGGCCCGGCGACGAGATCGGATGCTCAAGGCAGACGTGGGAGTGGAAGAAACCGACAGCTACCTGGCCGCAATTGAAGGTATGCAAAGTCAACGGAAGACGAGACGGACAACCCACGCAAGATCCGGGCTGTGGCACAGAACACGTCGAGCCGGCACTGGCGGATTGCTGACCTGGTCAATTAATTGCACAGACAAAGTAGCCCGTCGGGGGGTTGTGAGTATGAGGTGCGAGGAGGAGGACGGCGAGGAGTGGTGATGGGGTGAAGTGAAGGTGGCCTTGCTGGGCTCGGTGGTATTATTACAAGGTGAGCAAAAAAAAAGTCGAGGGTCCGTCCGGCCTTTGCTCTAGGTTAGTCTCTCTCCGGCTGGATACAGTGAAGACAGTGTGGCTCCATAGAGAACTGTTGAGTTGTAGGGGCCGGAGGATAGCTACGGGAGCGCTGATTGGCTTGGTTCTTTGGTTTATGTGGAGCCTAGACTAAGGCTGCCCCAAGAATGCAGTTCGGCGGCATCGATCGTAACGACATGCCCCCCCCAAAAGGACATGCTAAAAAGCTGTAGTTATAAGGTTGCGTACTTGTCTCTCCGCCTCATTGATCAAGAACTTGCGTTACAGCACGTTACAGCATGTTAACGACTTGCTCTCACATTCATGTAGGTAGGAATGCCTCGCATATTGTACTATACAGTGTGGCTTTATCGTGTCTTATATACTCAGCTTGGCTTTCTAGATAGTACCTATACCTATCGAAATACTCTCAGCGTTATCGGAAGTCATCATTAGGAAATGGAAATGGAGCTCCCCCAACTAAATCCGTTTCGCGATCCGCCGTTGATTGGCTTAAAATCCCACGACCCTGCATGTTCTCGAATTACTGTACCAGTACGTAGAGATCTGCTCCACAAAAAGGTGCTCTTCTACAGTAAGGTTCTTCCAAAGATTTAGGTCGTCTAGGTACTACGACCTGTGGCTGGAGAGCGATGACTGTGGCTAATCTACCTCCTACCTTAGCTTAAGCTTGTAGGTACTCAGTTTAGGTTGTAGGCTGGACAAAAAGGTAGGTAGCTGCAGTACCTACCTGAGATACAGGCTGCAGGGGTCTGTGAGGCTTGATTACAGGGACCAGCAGTGGGTGGAGACATTCCGTCAGCAGCATGGCTTGGCCTGAAAGTGACAGCTATCTAAGTCTGGCCTGGCCTGGTCAAGTCAAGACTTAGTACACGAAAAAGGGATTGTAACACCAAGGCTACCTTATTCTCAACACTTGCAAGTTCTCAGTTATCTTAGAAGAACCCTCATGAGCACGTCTTCTGGGCCCAATTCCTCACTTCTTCTCTGATTGGATTTGGTCACACAAGTGCGGCGTGCTCCATACGTTTCTTTCAACACAAAAAGGGCACTGGCGCGACGCGGACTATGCATATTCTGGGACGGACCGCACTCTGAATGCACATGCCCTACACCACCCGTCGGTAGCTCTCCGTGAGTCTCAGCGGCCTCGACTAACCCTCGACCTCGCATGGCACAGGCCCGCCGCCCTCCTTTCCAGCTGCCATGAGCTCCATCGTCTTCGTCGTCTCCTCCCTCGAGACCATAGCCGCCTCCAAAGAGGCCCAGCGAAATAAACAGCTGGCCGAACTTGCCGAGAAGGCCATCAAAGCCATCAAGGGAGGCGGCTCGCAGGCCCCCGAGCCCGATGTCGTCTTCGCGCCCCTCCAGCTGGCCACCAAGACCGGCAGCAGCCAGCTGATCAACGCTGCTCTCGATTCCATCCAGAAACTCGTCTCCTCCGCCTACCTCTCCAGCCATGCCATCCCCGGTGCAACACACGAAGACGGGTCCGAACAGGCCCCCATGCTCGACCGCGCTATCGATACGATATGCGACTGCTTCCAGGGCGAGACGACGCCCGTCGACGTCCAACGCCATATCGTACAAGCTCTGCTTGCCGCCGTGCTGAACGATAAGGTCGTCGTGCACGGCGCTGGACTCCTCAAGGCCGTGCGGCAAGTTTATAACGTGTTCCTGCTGTCGCGGAGTACTGAGAACCAGCAAGCCGCCCAAGGCACCCTTACTCAGATGGTCGGCATGGTGTTCGAGCGTGTCAAGACGCGATTGCACATGAAGGAAGCTCGTATGAACCTGGGGAAACTGAAGCATAGCTCGAGCAACATTACGTTCGATCAAGCCGACACCGTCACCAATGAAAATGGCAATGCCCGTGACCATGGCGAAAACGAGGAAGAATCACCTGAGGGCACCAACACGGATGACGGCTCTGAAGCTGGCCCCTCACAAAGCTCGGCCGATGGCGGCCAGAGACTGACGCTGAAGGATCTAGAGCACAGGAAGAGCTTCGATGATTCAAATCTAGGCGACGTCCCGACTGTTGTGACACAGGCAAAGGCCACCCGACGGCCGGCGAGGAGCATTTCTGAGCAGACGACACAAAGTGATGCAGCGCCCACCGAGGCTGATGACACGGCAGAGTCTGCTGATGCCGAGGACGAGGTCTATATCCGGGATGCCTACCTGGTCTTCCGATCCTTCTGCAACCTCTCAACCAAAATTCTTCCTCCGGACCAACTCTATGATCATCGAGGACAGCACATGCGGTCTAAGATGATATCACTCCACTTAACACGTACTCTCCTAAACAATCACATTGCCGTCTTCACCTCGCCCCTATGTACCATCACCAATACTAAAAGCAACGAGCCTACCACATTCCTGCAGGCTATCAAATTCTATCTTTGCCTCACAATCACGAGAAATGGCGCAAGCTCTGTGGACAGAGTTTTTGAAGTCTGCTGTGAGATCTTTTGGCTCATGTTGAAATTCATGCGCGCTCCCTTCAAGGTTGGTACAACTGCTTACCATATAAATATACCTGTTCGCTAATCCCATACTTCAGAAAGAAATAGAGGTCTTCTTGAATGAAATTTACTTGGCACTTCTTGCCCGGCGGACGGCGCCCCTCACCCAAAAACTATATTTTTTGAATATATTAACCCGGTTCTGCGGAGACCCTCGGGGTCTAGTAGAGCTGTACCTCAATTATGACTGTGATTCCCAGGTCGACAATATATTCCAAACCGTCATCGAAGATCTGGCCAGACTTGCTATCGCCCCAGTTGTCGTAACCACGGCCCAAGAGCAGCAGTATGAAGAGAAGAACGCAAACTCGAACCTGAATGCTGAATGGCAGCTAAAGGGTATGCTTCCTCCACCACTGAACGTCCGTGATATCGTGCCCCCTGCGGAACCCGAATCTGAGATTCCCAAGGAGTATATGATAAAGCGGGCGGCGTTAGACTCGCTCGTCGAAGCTTTACGCTCGCTTCTCAATTGGTCCATGGTTGGTCGTCCAGTCGCGAACGGAGTTACTGTGGAGAGCGAAACGCGAGCCTCGGCGGAGGATTTCCGGGAGTCAATCGATCCCTCTATCGCTGAGAGCAATTCTCGGGAGACGCCTATTCCGCCATCCACACCCGTCATCGAAGACGATCCGGCACAGTTGGAGAAGGAGAAAGCACGGAAGACCGCTCTCTCTAATGGTATCCGACAATTCAACTTCAAGCCCAAACGAGGAATTAAATTTTTGATACAGTCGGGGTTTATTGCGAGCGACAGCGCTCAGGATATTGCGAAATTCCTGCTCTCGGATGACCGTCTAGACAAGGCCCAAATAGGCGAGTACCTCGGTGAAGGCGAAGCCAAGAACATCGAGATCATGCATGCATTTGTCGATACGATGGAATTCACACGGAGACGCTTTGTCGACGCTCTTCGTCAGTTCCTTCAGTCGTTTCGTTTACCCGGCGAAGCACAGAAGATCGATCGTTTCATGCTGAAGTTTGCTGATCGTTACGTCGCTGGGAATCCGAACGCATTTGCGAATGCCGAAACCGCCTATGTGTTGGCCTACTCAGTGATCTTGTTGAACACAGATTTGCATAGCAGTAAGATTGCTAAGCGCATGACCAAAGAAGATTTTATTAGGAATAATCGGGGCATCAATGACAACGCCGACTTACCACCAGAGTACCTGATTGGCATTTACGATGAGATTGCTAGCAACGAAATCGTTCTGAAGAGCGAGCGGGACGCTGCTGCGATTGCAGGCACCCTACCTACTCAGCCAACGGGTTTTGCTGCCGGCCTTGGACAAGCTCTTTCTAATGTCGGTCGAGACCTCCAACGGGAAGCGTATGTGCAACAGTCCCAAGAGATCTCATTACGATCAGAGCAGCTTTTCAAGAATTTATTCAAAAGCCAGCGGAAGAATGCAGCTAGGGCGGGTATCAGATTCATCCCAGCAACGTCTTTCAAGCATGTGGAGTCAATGTTTGATGTGACATGGATGTCGTTTTTCTCTGCTTTTTCAAGTCAGATGCAAAAGGCACAAAATCTCGAGGTCAATAAGCTTTGTCTGGAGGGCATGAAGCAAGCTACTAGAATTGCCTGTCTCTTTGATCTTGCAACCCCTCGTGAGGCGTTTATGTCGGCTTTGAAAAATGCTACGAACCTCAACAACCCACAAGAGATTCTAGCTAAGAACGTCGAGGCCTTGAAAGTCATTCTAGATCTAGGCCAAACAGAGGGCAATAGCCTGAGAGAGTCCTGGAAAGATATTTTGATGTGCATTAGTCAACTAGACAGACTGCAGTTAATCTCTGGTGGCGTTGACGAGGGTGCCATTCCAGACGTCTCAAAAGCACGGTTCGTGCCGCCCGAGAGGCCTTCGACCAGTGACTCTCGGAAGTCCGTTGCCATGGCACGGCGGCGAAACCGTTCCAACCCTGGCTCAAAGGGCTTTTCAACAATCATCGCTCTCGAGAGCAGGTCGGACGAAGTAATCAAGAGTATCGACCGCATCTTCAGTAATACCGCCAACCTTCATGGAGAAGCTATCGTTCACTTCGCTAAATCACTTACTGAAGTCAGCTGGGATGAAATCAAGGTGTCTGGTTCCAACGACTCTCCTCGCACTTATAGTCTACAGAAAATTGTCGAGATCAGCTATTACAATATGACACGAGTGCGGTTCGAATGGACTAATATCTGGGCTGTCCTAGGCGAGCATTTCAACAAGGTTGGTTGCCATATTAACACTGCCATTGTTTATTTTGCTCTCGACTCCTTACGCCAACTCTCAATGCGTTTCATGGAGATTGAAGAGCTCCCCGGCTTCAAATTTCAAAAGGACTTTTTAAAACCTTTCGAGCACATCATGGCAAATTCGACAAACTTGACCGTCAAGGATATGGCGCTCAGATGCTTAGCTCAAATGATCCAAGCTCGTGGCGAAAATATTCGTTCCGGTTGGCGGACTATGTTTGGGGCCTTTACGGTCGCTGCCCGTGATCCAAACGAAGCCATTGTGAACTTGGCTTTCGAAAACGTCACACTTGTGTATAAGACTCGCTTTGGCGTCGTTATTTCCCAGGGCGCCTTCACGGATTTGATTGTTTGCCTCACGGAATTTTCGAAAAATATTCGGTTCCAAAAGAAGAGCTTACAGGCCATGGAGACTCTCAAGTCGATAATACCGCGCATGCTCAAGACCCCGGAATGCCCCTTATCGAGTAAGGCCAGATCCGAAATGAAGCCATCAGACACATTGTCGAGACAACAAAGCGGCACATCGTTGGAGGAAGGCTTCTGGTTTCCTATCCTCTTTGCCTTCCACGATGTCTTGATGACTGGAGAAGATCTTGAGGTCCGTTCCAACGCTCTTAACTATTTCTTCGATGCTCTCCTCCGATACGGAGGCGACTTCCCCTCAGACTTTTGGGATATCCTTTGGAGACAGCAGCTTTACCCGATTTTCATGGTCCTCCGATCGCGACCAGAAATGACGAATGCTCTCAACCACGAAGAATTATCCGTATGGCTTTCTACCACGATGATACAGGCCCTGCGCAACATGATTGTGCTTTTCACTCACTACTTCGATGCATTGGAGTATATGCTAGACCGGTTCCTAGAGCTTCTAGCGCTCTGTATTTGCCAGGAGAATGACACTATAGCCCGTATCGGTAGCAACTGCCTACAGCAGCTAATTCTACAGAATGTTGCCAAGTTCAGCGACGAGCACTGGACCAAAATAGTCGGAGCATTTTGTGAATTATTTGAACGGACCACAGCTTACCAGCTCTTTTCGGCTGCCACAATCAACGCTCCGGCTTCTCTATCCTCACCAGCACCTAATGGACTCGGGTTCGACATACCGCTTACACCAACAGCAGAAGTAACACCGGAAGACAAGTCATTGGGAGTGAATGGCACAGGAGAGACTGGAGAAGGGGCTGAGACTGCTTCCGCACTTGCAAGCGATCCGCATACACCGAACCCCAGCGAGTTAGCACGGCCCCGAAGCGGCTCAGTAGCATCAACGCCTCTAGAGGACTACAGGCCCGCTTCCTCGCTACAGCAACAACCCGTCGTGGTGACAGCCACTCGACGTCGTTTCTTCAACCGCATAATATCCCGTTGCGTATTGCAATTGCTCATGATCGAGACGGTTAACGAACTATTCTCCAATGATGCTGTATACGCCCAAATTCCATCAGCGGAACTCCTCCGTCTGATGGCCCTGCTTAAGAAATCGTTCCTATTCGCCCGAAGATTCAACGAGGATAAGGACCTACGAATGCGTCTGTGGCGAGAGGGCTTCATGAAGCAGCCGCCTAACCTGCTGAAGCAAGAAAGCGGTGCGGCGGCGACGTATATCCAGATCCTCTTCCGCATGTTTGGTGACACTTCACCATCACGCGCAGAGAGTCGGCCCGAGGTCGAAAAAGCGCTTGTTCCCCTATGCAAAGACGTCATCAAGGGCTATCTCGCCCTCGAGGAGGAGTCCCAGCAGCGAAACATTGCAGCCTGGCGTCCCGTTGTCGTCGATGTCCTGGAGGGATACGCGACATGGCCACAGGCCGAATTTGGAAAGCATGTCCGGGCCTTCTATTCTTTGGTAGTGGAGCTTCTGGGTAAAGAGGTCAGCACAGAACTTCGAGCTGCCTTGCTAAGTGTCTTGAGAAGAGTCGGCGAGGTCGGCCTCGGCATTGAGGGAATGGCTGCTGGTGGCCGCAGAGAGAGTGCCGTTAGCGCTGCCACCGAAACCCCAACGGTAGATGCCAACCATGGTGAGGAAGAAGGAGAGATGGGCATGCCGGCAGCACGAGAGTGAAGCTAGACGCATAGGTGGTAGGCTGGAAGACGATACATGACCGTGCCCGCCCTTGTCCCCCTATCTCGTCGTCGGTCATAATGCACGTTGTACTCTTTAGCAAGGCTGGATCCACACGGACAGAGACACAAAGGGACTATCTACCTATAGACTTCGCATTCCCCGGAACGGTGTTCGGGATCTCTATCAATTAGCGTGGGCTTGTACGCATGGCCTATTCTTTTTCTCTCTTCTCTCTCTCTCTCTCTCTCTTGCCTGGGGGTAGTACAGTTGTATAAAATGTGCGAGATGGTTCTCGTGGTAGTGCTAGTGCTAGCTATTGTTAGTTCTACAAATGAGAAGTTGGCTGATTCTGATCATGGTAGGTGGCGTGATTCAGAAGCCCTACTAACGTCGTCTTTCCAATTCAAACCATAAAATGTGCATTGTGTTCCAAGCGCATACTACCTACCCAGTACGACCATACCATATCGGATTACTCATCCGGTTTCCTGTCCGTCACGTTGACGCAACTCTCACTTCGCCATCGGGCCGAAGTCAGGCTGACTGACCGACAGATGTGGTCTGATGACTTCCACTTAGACTTGGACTCGTTGAAATTCCAAGCGTGGCTTAGCGTAGTAGAGTGACAGAACGGCAAAAGATGGCATACACAGATACAGGCAGGCAAGGGACCAGAGGCCAGAGTTGAATCGTCCATGTCTGGCGGGTAACTTAGGTAGGTAGGCTACGGCTGACAAGGCATGTCCCGTGTATGTATGTGCGGGTGTTTTATGTACGCGTATGTAGTGTCTTTTTGATGCGCTGTGATTTTACGTCACGTCACGGACCCGGCATGCATCTCATTCCTCTGGCTAAGCCGGGGTTTTCAGCACGACAGGGTATTGTCGCTTCAGTGTACTGCAGAGTGTACTGGGGACGTAGATAGGGCACTTATTTACATATATACTTGGCTGGTTATAGTATATCTATAATATGCAGGAGAAGATACGTTACGTAGGGTAGAATCGATCACATACCTTCCATAGCCCCATACGTGCCGCATGGTAGCTTATAACATGATATGCCCTCATTCCTCCCTCCCCTCCCCCTCCCCCCTCCCCCTTCCCCCTTAGCTTGGTCGTACCACTGTCCACCAGTCACGGTTCATGGGGCGAGCGGATGTCGTACTTGGTTGATCTTCCGCCGTGTCTCTCCCCATCTTACTTGCAGGACATGCTGCTTAGGTGCCAATAAGAGAGCGGTGCGGGTGAAGTGTGTGTGAAGATCTCGCGAGCTCCTCCGCTTGTCTGCAGCAGGGTATAGCTGTGCATACCGTAGGTATAGACAGTACTGTAGATAGCTTGGTGGTGGTGGTGGTGGTGATCGTATAGATGTAGGGAATGGGGGTGCGGTGGAGTGGAGTGTTACACCGGTCCCGCACTTACACTGCCCGCTCTACTGTAGGTTGGCGGGGCGTACTTAGCTAATGTACTATCACGGCGCTCGGTAGAAGCCTAGAGGAAGGTGTATGGAATGTTTGTGTGGGGACGGGGGCCTACATACAGAACAGCAAGTACCTAGGTAGATTGCATTGGCCCCAGGGAATCGTTACACGACATACTTGTAGATACATAAGGTATCTTTGAGAAGTACCTAAGATGGCGGGTCGATGTCAACCCATCTCGAAGGTACGTCGATACGGCCTTACGGGTAGGTGAGTAGGTAAACGGGATATAGAATACTCGTACGAGCCGCGAGTATTACATGGTATCTAACTTGGGTGCCCAGAATTCGGCAAGTAGATCTAAGGTAAGGAGGGAGGTAAAGCAAGCACATAATATTGTATGTACTGTAGGTACTACAGTAAGTACATACCTAGGTATGTAGGTAGTATGTAGGGAGGTAAGTGATCTGAGATGACGGCATGCATTGCATTCTGGCCACAACATTCGCTCATTTGCTCGCGCACTCATTCATTCATTTGTCCATTGATTAGTCATGCCTTCGTATCTGCTCCAGGCGCGCGGCGTAGACGGGGCGAACGACGAAAAAAAAAAAAAAAAAGAAGTGAGCAGAATTCGAGAAAGCGAGAGCGAGCATCTCCGGCCGGGACCAAAAACTTCCAATCCACCTCCTCTCCTATTCTACATAGATAGGTAGTATCTAGATATGTATCTACCTAAGTACCTAGGTAGGTACGGAGGCCGAGGCGGGCTGTTTCCGCTCTAGCCTGCCTACGTTGTACATACCTATGTATGATATAGTTAGGTAGAGGTCTATCGCTGATGTCAGCATCCCTAATGCACCTGCGCTACGGCTACCTATCTAGACCTAGACCTGAATACCTACTTTCTAGGTGCGCCAGTAAAAAACAGTCCGCCCAGGCTGTTATAGGCATGGTCAATGGATGGCAACGTGCCCATCTAGGTAGGTCGATATACATGCATGGGACTTTTCTCGTCCGCATCCGTTTCCCGATCCGAGCATAATACAAGGTATGTATCCCTTTGAATGCCTAGATAGCTCCGTGACTTTTTTCCAGCCCCGGTTAGTCCCACATCCCCCTTGTGTTGATCAGTTACATCATTTAAACGCATCATTACTAGCCATTTACTAGCATATATATGTATTTAGCTACTGACTTTTCTTTCAGCGGTACATCTGACAAGGGTATATTTAGGTGAGATCCGGGGGTGTAGCGAAGTATCTTGACTCCATTGATTTTATTGGCCTCTTGCCCTGGCTTAGCGTTTATACAAAGTCACGGAGCTATCTAGGCATTCAAAGGGATAGTACCTATATGTGTACCTACATACTACAGGTGTGTGTTAGGTCAGGTACCTTAGGTAGTTACTTTGTAGTTGTGCATAGGTAGTCCAGTGCCGTAGCCACTGAAGTGTTGATGGCATGTATAGGTATCGTCCTACTTGTAGTAAGTATATGGGTGAGAATACTCCAGGTCATTGCTGTTGTCTCTTAGGTAGGTAGAATTTCGCTGTCCGTTTCAATGGAACCTCGAGTCGCATCGTCACAATTCCTTCTGGATACCTACCTACCTACATCCCGCCACGTATAAGTTGGTATATATATAGAACGAACTGTAGGGCTGAGTCCCGCTGCGTGGAATGGAATTCCATACCACAGTTGCAATCCGTCGCAAGATCGACGTACCTCCGTAAATGAGGTATCACCAGCGCGGTCCGCTCCAAAGCAAAGTCCTAGAGTTTCGACCGATTAAGTATATAGACAAGTAGATGGATAGATATGTATATAGGTAGATTAACTAGGTACCTAGCCAATACCTACCTACATACGGTAGATGCTATTTTACGGACTTATTCCCATGTGCGCACACGTTCACACACCATTCTCTTAGATAAATGGGTATTCTACTATACATAAACTTGACGCTCCGGTGTTTTCTGGTACACCCGAGAAGCTGCTGACTGGTGAGTATGTAAATCATATGTATGCGTAGAGCGGATCGGAACGCCACCTGTGGAACTATGACGCCGGAGAGGGGGGTTTCTACTATGTACGTGAGACTAACTACCTAGACTTCCGTGGGTGCAAGCAAACGCACGGCGTAGCGTGTGTCTCGATTCTGGCTATCTACCGATATTACGTAAATAAAATGATAATTATGACGCTTTTCTTTCACGTGTTCCATCTGCAAGCTGTTCGTTCTTTCTTTTATTCGTCTTACCCATCGTGAATCTCCCCTTAAGTGGCCTTGGCTCTCGGACAGGCAGGGAACGGCATCAACTCTGATAGCAGAGCACGTCGAGTCCCACATCCCACGACTTGGCTATGCCGCAGACCCCAGCCCCAGCCTCAAACCATCGCGCTTCTACTTCAGTAGCTGGCCCCATGGATAAGTCTTTCGTCTTCCAACATGTGCCTGAGCCGTTCTGCAACCCATTGCTGCGCCCCGTGGCCGTGCTAGTGAGGTCCTGTCCGCTATGGCTGCATGGTATTACCATCGGGAGGAGATGAGGAGATCATGCTCATCCTCCTTCAACCCTAGGATAAGGGGGTTTCTATACGGCGTAATGACAAGGCGGGTCCTGCGGGGTGTGGCAAAGGCTCTGTTGGCAACTTATCTGAGACAATCTCAGGGAGCTCTTCCACCACTGTTGGGGAGTCCACAGGGGCCAACGTACGTAGTCCCGTAGATTGAATCGGATAACATCCCTATGAGCTGATCCCGTTTTCGAGAAGGCGGGTAGGATAACGCGAGAGGCACCTTACGCGATAGGCAATGCCACGTGGCGAAACCCAGAGAAATTATATGTAGATGGGGAAAGGGCCGGCCCGGTCTGTCACTGTTTCGTAGTTTGAACCCATCCCGACTGAGTTGTCTGGGATACCTATTTTTGCGGCTTGATATCCCGCTTCTCACGGCACGCTGGATGCGGCGAGGGAGGCAGTAAAAGATCAGTGGGAGTACCTAGGTAGGAGTTCGAGCGCCGCAGGAGGGGCACTTGAAGCCCAGGCTCAGTACTTGAATAGGTATCTAGAATGACAAATCCTTAGCCTGATAATTTGGATCACGATAGAGCGGGTCTTGACCCATCGGTGATAGCAAGGGGATCTTCAATAGATCTGGGTTACCTAGGTAGTCGGTTATGGGAGAAAAACCGAAGCCCTCCAAAGTCCGGGGGCCGTAACTAATTGGGCCCATCGATCCATCTACATAGTAGGTCTTCCACCCATTCCATCTCTATCCCCTGTCGACTTGCCGGGTTGCAGGCGCAGTACAATTATGCCTCCCACACGTTGGAACGATCGTCTGATTCGTCTTAGAAATCGAGAGGAGAGGATATCGTCGAGACGGATACCTGCTGCCGGCTTGGTAGAAATCAAGAGAATGATACGTAACCCAGCTCGCTAGCTAGCTATCTAAGTACGTGGGCTAACCTAGACACCTTGCCTGTATACCACTATACCGACCAAGCTCGCATAACTCTACCTACTTATATGTAAGTGTTGCCCTGCCCAACTCGGCAAGTCTAGCTGCCTACAGACCAATCACGCAGCAGCGTTCATCCGCGGACATGTCAGCCAGAACCCTGTCGCAAAGCTCAGAGAGTAAGCCATTTCCGTTTTAGGCGTTATGTTGCGACGAGTCTTCTGTATTACTACTATGTATGGCGCTGGAGATGGAATATTCGGTGCCGTACTGTAGAGCGGGAGCCGGTGGGCTGGCTCGTCCAGCGGAATGGGCACGCGCGCTTGTCCGGAATTTGCGTGGTGTATGTAATATCAGATCTCCTCCATGCAACCACAACGGTGCTACCGAGTTGATTACGGACAAGCGGCCATGGTAGCACAACAACGACAACTTTTTTATTCCCGAAAGCCTCCCTTCGGTATCCAGGTGGTAGCACAACCTATGCTATCGCGTCTGACGTAAGCAGCGATGTTATGCTGCCGGATGCCAGGCTCCCGGGTGCATATAGAGCACAAGATAATCTCACCCGTCTCTTGGTTGATAAACGAAGCTGCTGGCAAGCAGTGTCTCTGGTCGCCTCTACCACTCGATCCTCGATTGCCCTCCATTTATTTGATTGGTCGATTGGGTGCTCAATCTCGCGTCTCTCTTGTATGGCATGTTGAAGTTCGCAAGTCCTTGCCACATGCATGCTTATCACATCCAGATTGACCGCCCAAGTCAAGCCAAGAGCGCATAGCCCGTTGCCTTGTCTTGCTTTGCCTTACCCTGCCTTGCATGCACAGCGCCGTGCCATACTGCACGGCAGAGAGAAGGAGGGGAGCACGAAAAGAAATAAAATAAAAGGAGGTAAGATGAGATGCTGCGCTAGTTGATGGATGCTACTCATGGCCCGAACAAGCAGCAAGCCACAGCGATCATACCATTCTTTAAAAAGAGCCGGTTACCGGATGCAGGCGCGTACATATCTACCTTATTTCAACCTCACGGCAGACAGCTCTCTTAGTCAGGCATTTAGTCAGGCATCTAGTCAGTCAAGTCAGTCAAGCCGTAACCATTGCATTCTTCCAGCCAACAGAGAACCATCGCATTGAGTTTTACGAGCTCCCGTTGCCGTCATGGTTGGCGTCCCCAAGAGCATGCGTTGCACGTTCTGCAAAACGCGAAAAACCAAGGCGAGTTTACTAGGCACATGACGAGTAAGTCGGGTCCCATTGCTAATAAGTCCGAGAACAGTGCGACGAGAAATGGCCGACCTGCGGAACGTGCGCCCGCGCCGGCAAGGTTTGTTCCGGTGCCAGAAACCCCTATAAATTCGTCGGTGAGTGATACCCAGAGGCATTTTTGAGGCGTTGTGAAGAGCATCAGCCGTCTGCTGGGAACCCGTTCCTGGCAAGCCTTGAGCACTCGAGGCCGCCTCGGCTTTCACCTCGGGCGGAGATGCTGACCTCGATAGTCAATGGTAGCCATAAACCGGATGATGCAGGGAACACTATAGGGACTAGTCGCCTTCCGCCAGCAAGCACAGGCGTCAGCAACGCAGACAGAAGACGGCATAACGAGAGCATCGTCATAGCTGACCCAGAGCATGTCTTCGCATCTGGACGCAGCTTCAAAGGTCACCGCACCATAAATTCGCTGAACCTCATACCATGGAGCCCACCAGACCAGATAAAAGCCCAGCTAGTCACGTGTCTAGACGCCGCGCCTGGGACCGGCCACGATCTGCGCATCTTGGGAGCCTTTGTCCCTCTGATACCCGAGCGCATGGGCAGCGGGAACATGGCTCTGGGCCACGCAGTTGAGCTCCTGCTCGGCGCGTGGACAAAAAGTCGCCGAGGTTTGCCATCGAACACGTGGCTAGATCTTAGGACGTATAACAGGGCCATTCGTAGTCTCAAAGCTGCGCTCGATGATGCGACCGTAGAACAACTCACCAATACGCTGACTGCACTGTGCGTACTGCAGAAGATTGAGGTGAGTCGCCTCCATGGTGCGGTGATATTTTGATTGATAGCCAGATGTTTTAGCTGATCTCTCTGGGGTATCTAGATCCTGTATGATTTTGCGAGAGGCTCCAACCAGGAAAACCATGCGGCTGGTCTGATAGCCGTCATAAATAAAGGCGGGCCGGCGCAGCCTCGAACGGCGATGGCACTCCACGTTACATTTGAGAGTATTTTTCACATGGTAAGCCTCAAGAATAAAAAAAAGACAAGTGCGCCCGTGTCTATCTCGCCGTCTAACTAGATTACCAGTTGCAAGAAGACATTCGTCAAGACCGAGAAAGCGATTTCCATACCCCCGAGTGGATGACAGCGCTTAAAGGGGCAATAGACTCGAGTAATATCGAACCCGTTCTCAAGCACTTGTACCATCTCTGGGTCGATGTGACAGCCTGGCCTGGCTTGACACGGTTAGTCCGCATGCTGAGACAAGATCCATCCAACACGATGACCGCCACCGAACTTCACCTACGGGCGACGTCATTGGCCAAGTTACTACGACACCAGGATGAAGCCATATTGGCTTCTCTAGCCGAGACCGGGGACATCACCATCGTCGAAAACACGATTCGTCCGGGCCTATTTCCTGAATGCTACAAATTCGCCAATTTCCCGACGGCCAAGTTGTTCGGTTTCCACGCCATGTTCAGTATACTCGCCTGTCGGTTCCTCCAGGAGGCGAACCGGGTTTTAACCCATAGCGATCCCTCAATAGAAAAGCAAGCTAGAAGGTACAGTAAGCGCATTTGGATGGCATACCCATGGTTACGGAACCAGGTCCCATTGGCCGTAGATTTTACGGGGTCCCTGGTTTTCTCTTACGAGTCCGGGAATGAAGAGGAGCGCGCGTTTTGTGTTGCAGGTCTTAGGGAGATGGATTCATCGCGGCATCCACCTCCCATAGGTGAATGGGTAGAAGCAACGATTATGGCTAATGCCAAGGCCTATTCCGGACGACTCCCGTTTATGAAGACACAGGATCTGAAAGTGGAATATGATGGAGTAGGTTGTCGAAGCTGACGAAGGTTGCTGTATTTGAGCTTGGGCTTGAACATCACATATGCCTGTTGGACAATGCCTGAAGTTGAGAGGAAATATCTTTGGAGATATTACACTGGATTAAAACACACTAGTGACGGTTCGGTAGAGGACAACATGGGCATAATGCTGCTGGTTCGTAGGCGAACATAAGTATTCGTACATACCCACAACGAATGCGTAGCCCACAACGTCCACTTTTCGTGGAGGATCCGGACCGAACCGAACCGAAATTCACTCTCGCAACGTCTATAAATTCTACCCATGTCAGTCCGGGATATCTATCGTAGCACCTTGTTATTCGTTTCAAAATCCAGGCGTAAGAATGAAGCCGTATGACGCAGCTCGTCATGTCAGCTAGTTGCAATGTCACGTATAAATTGTGTTAGCTCATCGGCCTCCTCGGGAACTGTGCGGTCGGGCAGGCTTAAGATGGCGTTCCTTAATGCGTCGTCTTGCCTGGTTGCCTCTCGATATAGCTCCCGAAGGGTATCCATCTTGTATGTTGAGAAATGGGTGATTCACTGGGTGCTTAGCAGTGTCTCGAAGAAGTCAATCAAAGTCAGGTGCATCAGCACATCTTCCTTGTCGATCATGTGGAGAGCTGCGAAGCCGAGCAGTCCGCCATTCGCTTCAGCGTTCGCATATTGCCGGTGGAGCTCCGGGAAATTAGTGCCAGTCACAGCAGCAAAATTAAGGGCCGACAGGCGAGGTAAGACACGGAGTAGGCGTCCCTGGGCAAGAGATAGTTGCTGGGAGCCAAGTCCGCCCTGGGCGTTATGGTGAGGGCCGTTGCTACACAGAGAGAGAACAAGACCGTAAACATCACGATCGTGGAAGATGCGCCTCCACATGAATCCCTGGCCCGGGGTTTTGCGGACGGCAATCTCGACGCCGCTCACGGCCAGGCCTTGCGGGGGCCGGGTGTCCGAATCGACGTCGAGCAGATCGCCAAGGACCCTAGAACCCTTCTCTCCCACCTCGACCTGGGGCACACTCAACCACTGGGCCAGAAAAGCGGTGACGGTGTCCTTCATAGCAGCGAGTATGGCAGCGTCGCCGGGAGACTTGGCCGCTTTGGCGAGAATGGTCATGGCGAGAAGGTTGGCTGACGGCGCAGGCGATCGAAGGGCTTGTATCAGGGCCTCTTCGGAGGCCAGCGACATGACTTGAGTGAAGCTAAGAGGCCCGAGGAGCTTCGTAGCTAGGCTACAGAGGACGGCCGGGTCGCGCTGGTATCGTTTCAAGATGTCGGTGATCTTCGGAAGGAGACGGGGGATGAGGGGTAGGATGTTGGAGTCTGGAGAGAGACAGAGGCGGAGAGCGGAGGTCAGCAAAGATGTCCAGCGGCGTTACCAAGAGCTAACCGGGAGAGAATGGATATTCCGCATGCCTGTCACTTGGAGCTCGACCTGGTCAAACAGCTTATTGTCGGGTAGCAGAGTCGGGTCGCCCGCCAGTTGGTCGAGGTGCCTTTCTAGGTCGTCAACGCCCGACACGGGGATCGTGTCCGCGTCCATCTTGACGGCTATACGGCTCATGGGCGGTCGCTATTCCGTACAAAAAGCGGCGGATGAAGGGGGATCTATGGCGTTGTGAAGCCCGCCCAGGTTTTGTATGTGTGTATGGATAAGTAGCTATGAGGGAGGCGTTGTACACGATCCGAAATCTTGGTGTTGTAGTAGACTTATTGTAGGTGAGTTACTGTCTGTAATGGTGCCAAGCTATTCCCCCACATTACCTAGGTACACTACGTATTAAGTACATAGGTAGGTATGCTGTAGTTTTCTGTACTTACCTAATGTAGGTTCAATAAGCAAGTACTCGCTACCAAGTACATACATAAGTAACTAAGTCTAACTAACCTATCTAGGCTATTTACTAGAATAGGCAATTTTGGACGCATGCGGCACCTTTCCATGGAGACCTCACAACTGTGTTGTTATCGTGCCATACGAAGTTGCCAGATACCTAGTACCGAACGAACTAACTAAGCTCCATGTTATGTATAGTTGGCGATGACGAAGCCATCATATGCTTGCGTAAGAACCCGCCCCCCCGTCTTATTATTACTGCCTGCCTAGCTAGCTAGAAGGTACCTACAAGCAGGTAGGGAGGTGGATGGGAGAATAATCTACCTACATGCCACACAATCCCCTTCTCGCCTCCCCTCTCGCCCCCCTTCTTTCGTAGGATCTCCTCGTCCGGATTTCGCCGATATTTCCGTATCACTAGGGGATAGGGAGACGCTCTTGATGGCATCTGCGGGGCTCAATCCTGGCCCCCGTGGCGGCAACTCGCCAGTCTTCCGGCCATGGGATTCCTTCTCCGTAGATCCTGGAGACCTCGATCAAAGGCCACTGTCCCCGTGGGCGCAACGCTTTGGCCGCGAAGACGGTGTCCTATATAGCGCCGATCTGATCCGGCATTCCGGCGTTGCCCCCGAATACCCACGGTTGCATCCTCGCTACTACGGCGATAATCCCGACCTCACGGAGAGCTTTAGGGGCTTCGCGCGTGGCCTCGATGAAGACAGGCTCTTCTGGTCCGAGTCGTACCAGCAATCCATACTGCATATCTTGGCATGGCAGAGTGCCACTTTGAACAACTTCGTCTCTTTCTCCACGACCTTCCCCAGAATACCCGGAGGCAACGTCTCCAGCAATTTAGTAACACCGCCTGGCAGCCAAGACCCCACATCCATTATGAATAGAATCCAACTCCCAACCGGTGTCAAGTACAGCAGTGACGACGAAGTCCTTTCCGCCGTGTACGATCTCGAGAAGATCAGGGTGGACGAGTCCACATGGTTCAGCTTCTTCAAAAGGAGCAGGTGGTGGGACCCCGACCTACCGAGAGATACCGAACTAGACTTGCAATGGAGCATCGATGACCCCAAGGTCTGGGCGGAATTCAGCACTATTCTGGAGTTGGCAAACCGAATTCTCAATGCCCTCGTCGACGACCAACATCCCTGGTGAGTTACGTCTATGCCGCGGCGGCCGCTTTTACGGCGCTGCGCCATTACCCAAGGGCCGCCACTAACGAGCTTACACAAGGCTCGAGACTATCCTATTCGGCCGTCTTGACTATTGGCGTAATGTCTATCCAAACACGCCTGATTTCAATGCTCGTGTCCTTCTGTCACGGATTGGAGACATGTCTGTCTGCCAGAAACTGGGGGTCAGATCTTATTTCGAGGTCACTGCGCTACCCGACATGCGGGGGAGGCTCGAGGGTCTACTCCAATCTGCGAAATGGACGTTTATGGACAACCCCAACTCGCGCGCTATGGGTATCACCGACCCAACGGCCGGGGCGATTATATCGATAGAGTATGTTGATCAGTCTTTGAAGTCCTTCTTCATCGTCATTTCCAGCTAGACGATTCCCGCCGTCTTGCGCCCTAAATAGCCCTCTCGGCTCGCCCGTAGCCTCTTACGGCGGAAGTTATAGTCTGATCTTTTCCTTGCAGCATCAATCCCTTAAGATATCTGTTTAAGGCCACCCTGGCGGAAAAGTGTCTGCTAACTGTGCTCGTGGCCTTCGCCGTAGGTTGAGATCCAGTACGGCATGCAGGGACATCGGCTAACAATCTATGAGTTCAGGTACTCCACGAGCTTATGCACCATATTAACTTTGCGCGCATGAAATTAGACTCTTCAAAGATGAACAACTTTCTAAGCCCGTCGACCGATCCCAACCCAGCACTAGAACCTGTGAGCAAGCCATTTCATATTTATCTATATAAATATATGTACACGCACCACTTTTGTACATCTATACATACGTACTATTCATGAATGTGCTGACATCGGAGAATCGTAGTTCGTCGACTTTGATGGTGCGGCAGAGATAGGATATGCCTTTGAAAAGGCGGTTCTTGGAGGTTGTCTCGAACACCAGCGTAAGTAGATGAACTATACGAAGATTTAGGCGTAACAAGAGATTCTATGCTTTAGTAGATATCTCTCTATGCCGATGCACAAGGCACGCCGCTGATTTTCAATATAGTCCTTTTGAGGGTACCGGTCACGGTCTACATCGTGACATGGCCGTGGCGCCGGGCGGAATTATTCCCACGTAATTTAAATCACCCTGTATTTGAAGACACTCACCAAATAGGGACGTGGCGTATCCCAGCTTACTGGGCTTCAAGAATATTATCTCAATCGTTCTGGGAAGATGGAACAGCGAGAAAGAGTGACGACAGCTTCCATCTTACTCCCATTTTTATCTCCACTACTCAGAATACCCGGCCGGAACCAGACTGGGGCGAGGTAGTGGTCAATAGAGACGTAGTAACCCATATCAATGACATAGAAAAAAGTTTAGTCCATGAATGGGACGAGAGAAGCAACCTATGGGGCATTCACCGTCGAGACTGGTATCCGGAAGCATTAGACAGATGGAATGAAACACCGGTAAGTAAAAAACAAAAAAGGATATCAAAATGAATTCCTTGCTTCTAGAGGGGCTCGATTAGAGGTTTGCTAACCTTCCCCTCTAGTGGAGCTCTCTGTGAGTACTACCCGGAGTCGTCATATTCCCACCAACCGGGGCGATACTGTAGTGGCCGAGATTGGCTCAGGCTGACGTTTCCTGACGTTACCCGTACTGGATGTCCCGGACGAGCCCACTTTTTTTTCAAGTATTCTGCATGAAAGCCGACTAACCCAAGTGTTGTAGCGGTGACCGGGCTCCCCTTAAAGATTTCGTTTCTAGTTTTCAGGCCCGCGATGAGGTCGACTGCATCTCGACTGCCATTAGTACGGTCATTCGCCTCCCTTGGGAGTCTGATTCGGTAACGTTCTCCCTAAGCCTTCCACCGCATGATGATAAATCATGGATTTTCTCTGCCATAGGTATATTTCTCTCGCTTTGTATTGCTTCATTTTCCTGTCTCGCGGGGGGGGGGGGGGGGGGGGGGGGGGGGCGGGGGGGGGGGGGGGGGGGGGGGGCGCGGGGGGGGGGGGGGGGGCGGC
>MU392577.1:157895-260555 GCA_022578505.1 Nemania abortiva
TTTGGGTAACGTTCTCCCTAAGCCTTCCCCCGCATGATGTTAAATAATGGTTTTTCTCTGCCATTGGTTTTTTTCTCTCGGTTTGTTTTGCTTCATTTTCCTCTCTCTCTCCCCCCCCCCCCCCCCCCCGGCCAACCCATGTATCTCTTAAGATACTATCAAAACCGTCATTCTAAAGCATCTTTAATACCAGGCCTATTGATGTTAGCGGCTTGTCCGACTCGGACAAAAAAGCTACGTAAAGGCGAATCTAGTAGTGTTACACTCGAGAGCAGCCTACTAAAGCCTAGTAAGAAAGCATATTCGGAAGCAGGATCACGCGGGACAATCAATATCGATGCTAAACTAAATTACAAAGATGAAGTTGAGATCCTCCCTATTGTGATAGGAAATCGCTTTCGAAATATCGCTAAATACGAGCCGGGTCCCACGCAATTTGATTATATCGACATGGTTTTGGACCTTGTCGGGCATCTAGCGAACGGCGGGCAAATCGTGTCCGGCCCGTGGCTTTTTGAAATCATAAGGTGTTGTAGAGAGCTCCGCAATGAACGAGAACGTATAGAACAGAAACAACCGTCCTCTTATACAACTAAGTGGGTCTCGACATGGCCCTTCCAGATACCGGAGTACAGCTCACCTAATGTGCTTAACTCGCCTCACTGTGAGTGAACTCTAGACCATCGTGGCTAGCCGTACTGGCGTGAGATCCAAGACCCGAGAATCCGCCGCCCGCGGCGGTGGTCGTTAGTCGTTTATCGTCCCCACTAGTGCCTTGAAGCTGAATGACTGATTCATGTGTGCAGACGCGCTCTGGGTTAAATGGGACCCAATCATGGACGAGTGGGTTGACGTCTAGAAAATATCTAAACGTAACATTTCCTAGGCAAACCCAAGGTCAGGCATTACGAAAATGCATAATAGATAAGAAAAAAAGAAAAGAAAAGAAAAAGGGCAAGAAAGAATTAGAGGGGTGGCTTTAGATGCTTATGAAGCTTGGTTGGTTCGAAAGTCGACGTTTCGAGAATGGCAATGTGCCTTTGTCCAGTTCCTTTATTTGAAGGGGCGATGTTTGGGGAGCAGGCATACTTTATTGTCTATGGTGGCTACGTGTGATAGGTAGGTGCTTCATTGGAATCTTAGAAAGGAACTTTATGTTATTTTCCATAATAGGAGCGTGTGCACGTCTGTATGTATGCTGGTATGTGGTGGCACACAATCTTGATACCAGTAGTAGTCTGGACGGGTTGATGTGAAGCATAATAGTTCCTAATCTTGCAGATCAATTACAACGTGGCTACCAGGTGTGCATTCACTCCCATGTCTTCCCGTTAGGCAACCAGCAATACATACCTCTAGCGTCGGCAGTAGGGACAAATATTATTTGTAGTTTGTGATCTTACTGTTGTTGCACACACGAGGAGAGTCGAGACGACTATATGCGTAGGAGGTCGAAATCCCATTGGCGCTAGACTGCATCCAGACTGGCTTGCTGCTCCTGACTGGGGTTTTCTCATCTTTGGATCCCGACCGGGTTGATGAAGGTGGCTTAGTTGGACGTCTAGCCAATCGCCGTTATTCCTTTCCGCGGGAACTTTTATTGCGGGCTAGTCCTATGATACGCGGATGGACCACATCATGCAGCGCCTATCGATCTACGCTACAAACGACTCGCTCCACGGCAATCTAACAACTATCTAGTTTTCGTTGAAAACTGCTGTTGGACGGCCTAATGCTCTTCTATGCATCCACCGTAATACGCGGGAGGACCTTGATTCAAGCTTCTGCCTGGCTATAGGTTGGGGCTGTACAGCCATGTAGTATTGGGACTAAGCTGTGCTGACGAGTACGATTGGTTTCGAGACTATAAAATGTGAAGCAATGCCTTATAGATAGATAGATGTGCCTCTACAGACCTATAAATATAATCTACTCCTTCTTTCTTCTCTTCTGGCACAAAGCTTGCTCTGTTTCGATCTTCATATCCGACCGACTCCTAGCTCTTAGCTCTTAATTACCTACCAAGACCTATCAACAACACCAGTAGAAACACTTCTGCAGCCACCACATATTGACACTTATTTCCAACGGCTTAGACCAAAGCGCCCGGCACCTCGCTCTGACCCTTGCGAGAGCCACCACAATGGACTCACGAGATGACTGTACCCTGGACACCTGTTCTCTATCCGACTCCTACTACGGCTATCGACCGAACCTAGGCATCGACATCTTCTTCGCCATTGTCTACGTTGCTATAATTTTCCATTGCCTCTTCGTCGCTATCAAGAAACGGAAGTGGCTTGGCTACACCATCGCTGTGCTCATTGGCGCTATACTGGAGCTTGTTGGGTTTATCGCGCGAGTTTATGGATACGCCCAGCCTTTCTTTCGATACGGATGGGTCATCCAGTACTCCTTGATTACATTCGCCCCTGTTTTCATGACCGCTGCGTAAGTTGAAACCTTCTCGTCTGACTTTGCCGTCTATGGCTACTAACTGATGTGCTCCACAGCATCTACGTCTGCATTGGTAGGATAGCCGACTATCTTGGCAGGGGCAAATTCAACATCAACCCCAGACTATACGCACGCGTGTTTATCCCTGGGGATGTCTTGGCTCTGCTGATTCAGTCCTCCGGTGGAGGAGTCTCCGTCACCGAAGATGTCGACCCGAACGGAGGCGTGTCTACTGGTCAAGGCATCATCATAGCCGGCCTCACGCTGCAAGTTGTCTCACTTACGGTATTTTTCATTCTATTCCTCGGCGTCATCTGGCCGACCGACCTCTTCCGTTCCAAGCGCGCCGGGAGACTAGACCGGGACGACCAGCGAGTCAGGATCTTCATCGTCCTTATTCTCATTGCCATCGTTTTGATCATCGGCCGATCGGCCTTTAGGGTCGCCGAGTTCTCAGGGGGGATATTTGGGTCATTGGGCCATAATGAGTTGCTTTTCATCCTCTTCGACGGCTTCCCCGTTGCCATTGCTACGTCGCTCATGGTCATATTCCACCCCATATATATGATTCCAACCACGCCGCGGTCGAGCAAGTTCGTCGGCCAGGAACTGAGGTTTCTACCGGAAGAACAGCAATATTGACACAATTGATCTATTCCAAAACCCGTTACCTCTCCGTCATTTTTTTTTCTTTTTGTTGAGGTGGTATCCACCTCTAGTAGCGCAGCGATGGCGTTGTTCTGCACGGAACCAAGAGGGATAAAGTTGGGGAGTATTTAGGACATATCAATGCCCATGTTACAATTAGATTAATAGATAGGATAGGGTTTAACTTATTCAATACTACATTCCGCTATGTTACGCTCTCTTGTGATCTGGATGTCTCTGTTTGTTTCAGAATACTAATATCCACCTCGTCGCTGATGATTCTCTGAAAACTGGGCTATCCCAACTCAATTCGACTCCGTCCGACTTAGCTGTGAGCTATAAAGTTTTCAGCTTAAGTTGAAAGAATTTCGGGCCCTTTAGCAACACTCTATCGAACTCCTAGATCCCTATACACTATATCCGCACGTTAGTTCCAACTGCTAGTGATTAACTATCTGTTCTAGTATGCAACAAAATTAAGTGTTAAGCCGTAGCCGGGTCTATAGAGCAGCCTAGGCAAAGATTGTCTTGTTGATTTGCGTCTACCCGCTCAATTAATTCTAGAATCGTATGAGTTGGAAATTCAGGCCATTCACTAGGGATGGTTTAAAAACATGTATTTATCTAGCGTTTGGGCTTTTCTACTTCTTCGGTAAGGTTACAAAAACTCCGGAGGAATCATAAGACAATCAATTTTCCCAATAAATCTGCATCTTTAAACAGTTCCAAGTATGACAAGACTTGCGACCAAAAACATGCCTTATTACAGGTGTTTTAGTGTTTTATTGTCACACGACATGCCGATAGCGATTGGCATGTTGTTAAACACATAGAAGAATGAAACAGCTATCATCACCGCCCGTCCCTTGTTTGTGTTTTATACTAAGCGTTGCAATAAATTGGCTAGTTAAGGTTATTGGTTGGTTTCGCAGGGTGCATCGGCGGCCGCAACCCTGCCTTCATGAAGATCTTTCAGCTTGATACTGAATGGGCGTAGGGAGGAACAAACTGCATATTTGCAAGGGCTTTAATGCATATCGAACATCGAACTAGGATTAGGCTACCTAGCATCGGAGTTCTATAGACTCTCTGTCAGCTGGAGTCAAAATTTATATATTGGTGCTGCTTAATTTGCTATAGATACCTGTTACTATATGACGTGAACAGCCGCAAGGGGGATCGTAGTAACGTATATACGGGTGTATTTTCTGTAGCCCAAGGGCCAATCAATAGGTGGTACTAGCTGACCGGAAGGCCAGTCGTAGGAAATCGCTTGCTATTGTACCAATATATTTGATATATCCCTTGTTATGTTGTGAGGTATTATGCATTCATTATATTTTTCTATTTCATGCTTAGCAACGAATTCCCTGTACTTCAATCGACGCTCCCAAGCAAGGCTCCAATGTGAAGCGAGGGTAGTGAAAGCGTGGACCATATCAGTGATTGCAATTCTAACGATGCGTCCCTTTTGTTAGCTCTATGTCCTAGATTCCTAGAAGAATATCAAAAGTATCCCTCAATAGTGCTAGCCTTGGTATTCTCCTGATACGCCCTTCCTATATATGCCAAAGTCCCTACCCCCGCTCGTCTTACTGTATCTGCACATAAACGTCTTGTCTCGATGGCCATCTAACTAACTCTTAGATGACCTAGTCAGACTCCGCAACTAGAGAATATGACAACTCCTCCAAAATCCTGGCGGTGGAAGGCGAATTGGATTGGTGGATTAATCATGTATTTTGAACCTGGGTTTTTCAAGTTTGTAAAGCCAGACGAGGAACTTGGATCCTGTACATGGAACTACGATCGGCTTCAAGAATTTTATGTCTTTTATGACAAAGCAGGCAACGTCATGTGCACAGAGTACTCTAAGTCATACTATAGAGATAACGGCCCTGGAAATGGTTATACATTCTACTACCCGGATGGCACCAAAGTCGGCGTTGGGGGGTTACAAATCCGAGATGCGTACGACGGGGAAGTTGATGTCTTGTATGGGTAAGTCCCTATTCCCGTCATTTGCATTGAATTAGGGCCTCGCTTCCAGGCTATGGCCATGATCCGTAAGCTTCTAAGTATTCGAAGTCTCTGGAAACGGGGCCCAAGCCAGCAGTTGCTGATTTCAAAATGGTTTAGTGGTCCCCTTCCGCACCATTGGATTGATAGACCAGCAGCGGCTCCGCAAAACCAAAACTCGCACAGTCGTAGGCCGTGGAGCAGGAGATCGCGGAGCCGAGACCCTTCTCCACGGTGGGCCATAAAGGACATGAATCGAGCCGAAGTACCCCTTTCTAAGGGCATGGGTTTATACTACCATCCGAGTATATTTCACGTCCGGAATTCATTACCTAAATCAAAAGTAGGCGAGATGGAAGAGGCATTTCGGGATAGGGTGGGAGATTCTACTCTGAACCTTGCCGTTCTAGCTGGTCCGAGCCTCTTTTCTCCGGAATGCTTGGGAGAGTACTTCGCTTTGCACCAACGGCTTTTCGACTTTTACTCTACGAATGCCCAGGCTCGGAGCTCTTTAGCCATATATTCTGAAATGCCCCAAAACTGGAACGTCATCGTCGACCGACAGTCTTTAGCTCGACTGGTGGTCTGCGTTGAACACCATCGTTCCGAGCTCTTCTGGAAATCTAAAGCCGGCTACGTCTATCCGATGATCCACATCCCCGCGGACAAATCCTATAGCTGGACACCGAGAAACTATTCTACCTGGATCGCGGAGTCTGAGTTACAAAAATTCCTCGATACGTATGAATACAACCCGGATGAGGGAAAGGTAGACCCCCGTGTCCCTCCCCAGTACTGGCCGGAAAAGTAAGGCGACGCATATGTCGGGAAAAGGTGCTAGAAAAGAAGTTACACATTGTTTGCCATAAATGATAATCATGATTTACTTTTCACCAAAAAAAAATATGATAACAGAAGAAGGCAAAATACTAAATCATCTCTCCAATGGTGCCTCACTCCACCGCATCACACCCATCAATCAAAAGAGCAATTCGCTCGGCTTCTTCACCAAAGCGGTCATGATACCCTCCAGCTCATCCAAAAGCTCAGCAGCGACGCCAATCCAATCTTTGAATGTCACAATCTCTAGCATCATGCTATCTCCCTTCACGAACGCCTGCATCTTCCATTCTCTAAGCGGTTCGAAGTGCGGGTACACAGTCTCGAGCCGGCAATCCGCAGTGCCGAGCGTGAGCTCCTCGACATGGTACACGTCCTGGTGGACGACCGAGTCAAACCAGTCAACGGTGTCAGGCCACTCGGTGCACTCCCGCACGATCTCCGTTAGTCCCATGCACTCGTGCTGAGCGCTAGCGATGTGTTGGTACTGCACATATTCGAGCAGGTCCAGGCCCGTCCAGCCGTCCTCAAACTTCACGCGCACGGGTACATACTGCCATGTTGGCCCCATGACGCTATCGGCGTTAGGCAAATCGATGTTTCGACCGCTCACAACCTCGCCAAAGACGACGTCTCGCAAAGAAAGGCGACGCGCAAGGCATAATGCCCAGGCTGCAGTGGGCAGCGTCGCAATGGTGATATCTTTTAACCGGGCAGCTATATCCACGGTTCGGGTGATTGCTGCGGGGGTCTTCGAAGTCAGAGGCAACGTAGGGCGAAGGACTGTTAGCTCGCTGCCCTGAAGCAACTCTCGCCAATAAGGCACGCTCAGCGGGATGCCTTTCTGCACAGCATGGTACACGAAAGATGAAAACGGCGCCGAGTTTGGTGTGGGCTGGCCATTGTATAACGAGGCGAGTTGGCGTAAGAGCCCCACGAGGCAGATCTCGTCGTATTGAGCATGTGAGATGCGGATGACCAAGCAACTATGACCATCCTCGCCTTGGATGAAGAAGAATTTGACGAAGGAAGAGCCTAGCGGCATCTTTGTCTGGATGTCTACGTCGCATAATCTGTGTGCGAATGAATCCAAGTCTCCCTCAATGTTGTATTCATCGATAGCGACGGGCAACGCCTCGAGTACAACACCGTAGCACTTACCAGCAGCTTCGACAAATACAGTTCTAAGGATCTCATTCCTTACGATGAGTTCTTGGCAACTCTGAAAAAGCTTCGATTTGTCTACCGCCCCAGAGAGGTGGAAGAGCTCGTATCTTGCAGAATAGCGTGGAAGCTGAGTTGTGCCCTTGACCGCGACATGTTGCAAGGGCCGTGTTGGTAGGACGTCCAAAACTACTAGATCGTCTTGGAAAAGCATTGGCTGTATGGTTTCGGCGACGAATCTCTTAACATCATCGACACCAAGTAAGGAGAAAGGAAGTGAATCCGGAGAAGACACCTCGGAAGATGCCACATTTCTCTCCTTGAGAATCTTGGCCATTTCGTAAAGGGTGCGATGCTTGAATATTTCCGGCACCGTCAATTCCATTCCCTTAGCCCTTAACTCTGACACTAATTTCATGGAGCCAATTGAGTCGCCGCCGAGCTGGAAGAAGCTGTCATTAAGCCCGATCTCCTCCTCGCTGATCGTCAATATTCTACTCCATATTTGGCGTAGGACTTTCTGCTTTGTCGAGCTCACTGTCACCCGTTTCTGCTTGAAGCTAGGCTTTATGGCCTGTTGGCGGGATTCCTCAACTAAAATAATATTCCCACTGTCCGTGTATTTTGCCAACTGTTTTGTTCGGTAGAGGGAGCCCTCAAGGGGCTCGCTCACCTCCAAACGATCGTGAGCAACCTCCATCTGAAGGTTGTTTGTACTTCTCACTAGGAGTTCTCCTATAGCGCCTACAGGCACGAGGCGATCTAATTGAATAGGATCTACGATCCATGTTTCCGTAATACGGCACTCCGAAGGTAGTAGAGAAGAACAAGAAAGACTTGCACCACTAGTGCGGCTAAGTTGCACTAGCTCGTTGACATCTTCATTTGGCATCACGTTCAGTTTGCCGCACGTTAAGCTCGGGTTTTCGATAAATTGTTGCGTGATTTGTCCCAGTTGAACAAGGATTTTCTCCATTTGATGAGTAGTTACCGTTTTCGAATCGAAGCTGGCCATAATAAGGAAACCTTTGGGGTCTAGTGAGCACACTAGCATCAGTGCGTACGTGTTGAACTTGAGCGCTTCTTGTGCCGCTTCTGTATCACCGGCGGGCACAAATCCATCTGCTGGCTTTTTCTTGCTTTGCCCCGTGCCATCACTATCCGTGCTTGGATGCATGACTATGCCCGTGCGTAACTCGCAAGCCTCTCGTGCATCGGGGCTGAGGCGGCGAATGTGCTGCAGGCCGAAATGCTCATGCGGGATACTGGCGATGGACTGATCATGAATCTCTTGAAGATACTCCGATATTGTCGCCTCTGGGTCTACTATAATGCGAATGGGCACTGTGGCAATCATCGGCCCCTCGATTTCCTCCACTCCGGGAATGGGAGCGTTACGTCCCGTGAGAGTTTCACCAAACACAACGTCGCTCGAGGCGGTATATCTTGATACTAGTAAAGCCCAAGCTCCACGAATAATGGTGGCTATTGTCGTCCCCGTCGTGAGCCTCCCAGTGGGAACATAGTGCTCCAATAGGGAATCAGCCTGTTGCTGGTAACCTGGCCAGGGTAGGGCGGGGAACTGTTCGCCAGCAGCACCAGCGAGACGCTCCCGCCAGTACTTCTCCGACTCGGTTCGATCCATTTCGAGCAGGTATTTAATGAAGTGCTTGAACTGCGCAGGTCGCTCGGTCAACTGCCCGTTGTATGCCCTGTTGACACGGTCGACGACCAAAGGCATACTCCACCCATCGTATAGCGCGTGATGCATCGTCAAGACAAAATACGCCCCTCCCTTCGCCTCCTCATCGCAAACGACGCCGTATCGGACTAGAGGTCTTCCAAGACCGACTGGGATCTTCCTGTCATGCTCCAGATACTCATTTACACTTCGTCTCGGCGTCGATTCATATGCGAAATCGTCTTTAATAACCACCTGCATTAAGCCGTGTTCGGGCACTTGAACGATTCTGGTGCGAAGGATGGGGCAATCAACTGAGGCGTCCTGGAATGCCTTGAGTAGATTCTGCGCTGATGCTTCGTCTTCAAGCTCTACTACACGCTGTGCTACGTAAGCCTCACTAATCTTAGCAGAGAGTGCCATAAGGCCCTCCTGCAGGGGCGTACATGGATATATATCCTCGATTTGGTCGGCTTCGACGTCGCAAAAGACAGCGCATTCGCTCCGCGCAGCATCTTCGGGCCACTGGGCACCCAGGAGCGAAAACGGGGGGATTTCGGTGTCGCCTTTTGTGACACCGGCCTTCGCTACGACGGCCATGTCTGATAGCACTGGGTTGCCGAATATATCGGCCACGGTAAGGGAGATATCTTGGATTCGAGTTTCGGCGACCAGCTTCATCGCGCGAAGCGAGTCTCCGCCAATGGCAAAGAAATTGTCGTGAGCACTTATATCCATGTCTGTAGCAAGTATCTTACGCCATATCCCAGCTAGCTGTATCTCCATGGTAGTAGAAGGTTCTCTCCTTGGAGTCGCTGCCGCCGCATACCCAGCAATATCTTTCCGGCTTAGCGAAGACCCTAATTCCCGAAGGCGCTTGCGGTCTGTCTTAGCAGAAACTAGCAGGGGCATGACTTGTAAGGGAATATAAACTGCTGGTATCATGTAAATTGGAAGGTCATTTGATAGAAGCCTGCTCATGTTTGTGAGCGCGTCCCGAACCTGCGGAGAGTGAGAGCCTAGAAGAGGTTCTAACTCTGCGACCAAACCTGCCCGCTCGGCGATAAAGGCTACGAGGGTAGGTTCGCCTGATGGGCCTCCTGGTTTGATGACTTCAATGGCTATGCGCGTGCCCGGTGGCAGCTTGTCCCGCATGTTGTATTCAATCTCTGCGAGCTCGATTCGCTGGCCACGGAGTTTCACTTGTTGATCGGCGCGTCCGACAAACAAAATCGTGCCATCAGTGTCGTACCTTACTAGGTCACCCGTTTTATAGAGGCGCCCCTTGCGACCTGGTTGCGTACGGCTTCCAGCGAGAAGCCATTTTGGATTATTGATGAAAACCGCCGCGGTTTTCTCTGGTTCGTTTAGGTAACCCGGTCCTACTACGGGGCCCTCTATCAGAAGCTCACCAACAGCGCCAACGGGCAAGAGCTGCTCGTGGTCTGTAGGCTCGACGATCCAGGTCGTGGCCCCCACCCCTCTACCGATGCTGATGTGAGGCTTGTGAGACTCGGCACCAACGTCGCCGTTTATGGTGCACCCAACGGTACACTCGGACGGCCCGTATGCATTGACGACTTTGGTAGTTTTGCTCCAGATCGCAGAGTCTCCAGCAGAGATCGCCTCACCTCCCAAGCCAAGAACCTCGAGCGAGGGAATAATATCTGGCTCAAGGACACGGGCCACCGAAGGTGTCATGTGAGCCATGTTTACGTTCATCTTTCGGATAGCACCGCTCAAGTCGTTCATCCGATCGGCATCGGAAGGGATGCAGAGACAGCCCCCGACTGATAGCGTGCAAAGCATACAGTCGATGCACACGTCAAAGGCGTACGACGCGAAATCGAGTACCCTGGAGCGTGGTTTGTAGCCAACTGCCTCGGCACGGGGAACAGCACCACTTGTGTAGTTGGCATGAGAGATAATTACGCCCTTAGGCTTGCCGGTACTGCCCGAGGTGAACTGTATGTAAAGGTTTGTTGCTGGGGGTACCCGGGGTAGTATTGAAGGCGCTTGGACTCCATCTAGGAGTCCTTGAGTGAGGGTCAGGCGAGTCGCCTCAGGGGCAATGCGACTTCCGAGGTCCTCCTGAAGCTTTGAAGTGATGAGCACCGTTGCCCCGGTCTGCTCAATGATAGTTCGTAACCTCCCTTCTGGCTGGCTAGGGTCTGTGAGTGCAAATGTGCCCCCGGCCTTCATGACAGCAAGGACCGCGATAGCAGTCCATCGAGACTTTTCAAAACATAAAGGGACGTTGACCCCTGGTGCAACGCCCAGTTCGGCCAGCCTCGTAGCAAATAAGTCTGACAGTGAGTCGACATCCCGATATGTGAACTTGCCATCCCAGGATTCGATAGCGAATGTCTGCGGATTCTTCTGCGCCTGTGCCTTGATAATATCATGCATACAGGTCTCCAGAGTTGGGGGCACGGGTGAGTTCCAACTCCATAGTTGCTCTAACTGTTCAACGGAAAGGCCGTCTGCTTCTATGTCAGTAGGCGGTGTTGATAGACGACTGACAGAAGCCGCCTCATCCGTAACTGCACAGTCATTGCAGTCACTGGCTATAACCTGAGATTCCATGGCCGCTTGCCTGGTTTGACAGGTCCCGAGTGATCGTGATCGTACTGGTAGGCGTCAAATAGTATAGATAATCGATGTACATTCATATCAAGATGGCTGTTCTGTTCTCCTACATCCCGCAAGACGGGCTCGACCACAGATAGATTCTTAGGAGGGTCCGGTCAAGGAGCTCAACATTTCAAATATTTAAACACATGAGCTGAACGAGGAACAATACAGAAGCAACATGACATATGGAGGGCTTGGTTCGGACCCATTTCCACTGCTACCGACAACGGTGCGTGCCCGAGTGAATGGATTGACCTACCCATTCAGGACCACCAGCTAGGCCTCGCCGGGGCAGGTGTCCCAAGGCGGCCCATATGTTTTGCGTGAACGCAACCACGTCAGGGTCTGACGAGACGCAGGTGACCCGAAGCCGGCTGCCCAGGGTCCGCCTTGCCTCGGATCTGATAACTTTAAACCGGATCTGATAACCCATGGGGGCAAATTCTGGGTATTCTGGTTGCATTAGATCGGGGCTTGGCGCTCCCGCAGTGTTTGCCATCTGTTAGCTGGTAGGTAGGCATGTGTGTAGGGTGCGAATTAGTGTGAGTATTAGTGCATTGTAAGGGTGGCATTCTTGCACAACCTACCTAAGTAGGTAGGTAGGTCAATGGGCGCAAACGGCGTGCTTGTGTGTGCGCTATACTAAGTGTAACGGTACCTAAGACTAAGTACCTAGACTAGGAGGTAGGGATCGAAGGTGAGGAACCGGATCGCCTCGAACGAATGCAAGCCTGCAGTAGGTAAGGCACCTACTTACTTACGCATACAAGCAGAGAGATCCATGGAAAACCGATGGAAAATTTTCGTGCATGTACAGAACAAATTGATCATGTATATCAGGGGTGGAGCGGAGACCACTGAGGGAGATCCAGATCTGATAAGATAATCTGACCGGACCAGGGCTTACTTAGCTTAGTCTAGTACCTACACGATCCATCAATAGGTACAAAGCCATCCCACCAAAGAAGCTCAATAGAACGCGCGTGATTTTGCCCTTTCGTTGGCCGATTCCGGATACTTTTACATAACGTAAAACAAAAATAATGACGCCCCAGCTGCCATGGGCAAATTCCCTTACTGCTGCCAATACTCCAAACCAGTTACCTAGTCCAATTCACATTGCTCTTGACCATATAAACCAACCAACCGCACGCATACTTGGGTTGGACTGGTTGATAGGTTAAGATGTAAAACGGAGATCTTTCCCCAAGGACAGGGAATAATTAATATGTTACGTAGGTATCCGGAATTGCATGACACCTAGTTATGTATGTGCACATAGCATGCTTGTAATATACCAAGCGTTTGGGCTACGTAAGAAACCATCCATCAAATTAGGACCGGAAATAGTCGGTCCATCGCGAGGTCCTCATTTACGTCATTCTCTTGCTCATATGAATTTCAAATTTAAATGGCGCATACCGGCGACAGAGTAGGCTAGATGGGAAGAAGTCGATGCTACTTATGTACCTAACTACTTAGAGTCCCGACTTTCGATGCCAAATCTGGACCAAAACTCGACGGGTCGTTTCGTCGAAAACCATCTCAGATTCCAAAGTTCGCATACGCCAACAGCATATGTTAGCAACACAAAACTATCAAAGGAGGCCCGGAAAACATGCTACTTGCTCAGTAGGCATCACTATTCACCGGGACATCGAGGTGAAGATACGAAGATGCGTTACTCGTAAACAGACTTACCAACTAAAGGTGAGGGAGAACGGTTAGCTACAACGCCCCCACCACCATCGAGGCGCTGGGGAACCCCCAAGCAGGTATACCATAACCTGATCTGTGATACTACATTTATAACCAAGGCATTGCTAATAATACGCGATTTCGGGAGTGGAAAACCCCGTGTTCAAATCGTAAGAGGTGATGTTTTCGTAGAAAGAAAGACGAGATATAGGTGGTAGTCTACTACTAGAAGAGGTAGGTAGGGTAAGCATTAGCTCGCTTAGCAGTACCTAGGTACCTATAATGTCACCCGTAGACGGTAGTAAGTACTTAACAGGTAGTAGGTAGGGAGGGGTTTAGCAGGTTGATTGGATTAGGCGCTCAAGGTACACCTTGTTGTGACCCCACCGCCAACCGTTTAAAACTAAAAGACCAACCAACCTCGTCCACCGTAATAATCCATCGACTCCTCCATCAATCCAGCCTCCATTTTCCATTTCACAAGAGATAAAGCGAGGGGAATTGAGCTGGTATCGATAAGATAGCAACGGCGATGCTCGCTTCGACAATAGAGCTTCCGCGCCCGAACCGAACACCGTCATCGTCCTACCCTCCATTGCCAATTGAAAGACGGCTCTTGCGCGAGAGCTTCAGGCTCGGCAGTGGCGGGTCTGTTGCCTCTGTGACCCGTATCGATCTCTCTCTATTGTACGCGACAGTGCAATACCTACTTCCTAGGAGGGCGTAAGAGGTGGGACATCCATCCCATCATACATCATACATTCCAGGTTTACGGATTACGGAACACAGAACACGGAACACGGAACACGGATACGGATTCAACAAGTCACAAACGAGTCACAGGTTGGAGGCTCGTGCTGGAGGTTTGTGACGAACAAGCAAACAAACAAGCGAAACAACGAACGAAGAAACGATCATAATGGCCGACGAAGATGTGGCACAGATGACGCCAGCGGCGGCGACGGCGGCATCGGCATCGACATCGACAGCGGGGGTGGCGGCGGCGGCGACGCGAACACCGTCCCGTCGCAATGCCGACCGTCGCACGCCGCGCTTCAGCTGGAACCTCGCCTACGAGGAAACCTTCTTCCGGTCGCTGTGCGAGTCGATGCAGCTGGGGTACAAGGACAGCCACAATTTCAAGGCCGGCGCGTGGGAGCGGGCTGCCGTGGCCCTGCGCGATAGGCACGGCGCATATCCCGAGAAGAGCCACCTCATCAACAAAGCCGACAACGCGCGCAAGAAGTTCCGCATGTGGCGGGGTCTACGGGAAGACCCGGACTTTCTGTACAATCCGACCACGCGCATGGTCACGGCGAGCGAGGAGGCCTGGAGCCGACACTTCGAGGTAAGTTGGGTGTCTGTGACCTTGTCCAAGACCTGTGATCTGACTTGAGGGACGGGGGGGAGGCTAACTCTCTAATTCGACGTCGCGTCGCACAGAAAGAGCCATTGTCTAAAGCGTTGCGAGGCCGGCCCTTCGACCACGAAGAATACATGGAGATCCTCTTCCCCGACGTCGTGGGATCTGGCGGTGCCCCGAAACGAATCATGAAGCCGAGGCGCAGGAACCCCGACGGCTCGATGCCGCCGCGCCCGAGCGATGTCGACACATCTACCCCCCTCGATCCCAACCTAGACTCGTCCACTTCTTCCATAGCTGTATACAGTCAAACCCCTTCCCAGAACCCGGCTCAACGCATCCAGCCGCCGACACAGCAGTTAGCTACGACCTCCACGACTCAACCGCTCCAGCGCCCAGCGCCCACTACCACTGCCACTACCACTATGCCCCCACGCGCATCTGCTGTCTCCAACACAACCGCTCTCACACCACCCGATGAGACGACACCAAACACACAGTCGCGCAAGCGACCTCATCCCGACTCCACCCCAGCTACTTCTGAGAGACGTAGAGGTAGGCCCTCACGCTTCGCCCCTAGTTTCTACAATCAGCACTCCGCGTCTGGTGCTGCCTCTACCTCCACTGCTGCTCCCTCATCCGTGAATCTTACTCATGCCGCCTCGCCGCCCCCCGCCTCCACCGGGGTTATTGAGAACGGCATCCTGACCCTCGCAGAGGCGCTTAAGGCCCGCGCCGCGCCCAGATGGCCCGAGCAGGCCGTTGAGATTCTCTTCCGCGAATTCGCCGACGAGGACTTGGACCTACAGCTGAAGATCGCCGAGAAGGCCCTTACCGACGACAATAAGGCCATGGTCTTCGTCAAGATGACTCCCGTGCTGCGTCGCCACTGGGTCAGCAGGCTAAGAGAGGTTCACATGCGGAACCTCGGAGGCGGGCTCGGGTTGGGGAGAGTGGGCGAGGAAGCCTCCTAACATCAACCACCGAGCCGTCGAGGTTTGCGTAGCCAGGTATGCAGAGACAAGTAATAGTTTTCTGGCTTGTCATATTTTAATATCACATATTTTGGAGTGGGCGGAAGGATTATCACCCAAGCGCGCTCTCGTTCACATTACTTTACTTGCAACGTTACTCGACCTATAAGCTATACAACACACGCAACCGATACCAGAGCTGGGACTCAAGTTATGATAGTTAATTGTACCTATTTAAGTAATACCGAAAGGCAAAGAAACGGAGACAGAACATGGTGCGGTTTGTTCTTTCTAGAGCAGGGGTCCACGTTGACACATGTATCAACGTGTCATGTTGCACACATGAAAACCCCCAACCCAATTATGAATGTAATCCACATATAAGGGCCTCAGAAAACCAACAATTGCAATGAATTGACAGTATACGAGAGCCGTACGACAAGCCATTTATCTCTCCATTAGATCGATTAGTCCCCGCCTGCCCTCGCTTCTTCTTTTCATTTAAGCCATCAGAGTGACAGGGGACGGCCCAGTCCTCTTTATTGTAACGACTGCGGCTCCGCTCGTAGGCCTGTACTGCTCAACCGGACCAAGTCTACCTCACGGACAACCAGTACAGGGCAGGGCTATATCTCTCCTTCCGCACCCCCTTATTTCCTTCGCTCCATCAAAGTAAACAAAGGTGAAGGAGAGAAAGAGAAAGTTTTATCTCTCCCTCTCTAGCTATTTCCCCTAAACCAGACAAATCCCCCCCCCCTTCCCCCCACAAAATGCAACGTGAAACGTTGTCCATCCGTCCTTAGAATCCTTTCTCCGATGTTAACCCCTAGCATATTATCTATTATGTGTTTACAACATGTTCCTTTTTAGTGGCCTTCACAGTATAATGGCGTATTACCTAACGGGTTAGATAGATCTTCTGTATAAGGTCCAAGACGGTAATGTCTTAGGCCTTATAGGTACGTTGAGCGCTCAGTATATATACATGTATAACACGGACACACGATGTTTATTCTAATGAAAGCTATGTAATCTAGTACCTTAAGATATCGAGCAAAGATATATGGATATATGTACATAGGTGTTGCCTTATATACTATACGGGCTTGATTACCCACGTCCCTAAGGTAGGTAAGGTAGCTATAGGCCTGTCGCCAAATAACTACATACACGCGCATACTAATTGCAACTATGTAGAATCACCAAAATGATTAGTATTGACCCAACTATTCAGTCAGGCCAAGTTAAACCACTCGCGACTGTCGGGAGTGGGATAGGCCATCTCGCCATCCATGACACCATCTACATATGCCTCTCCCACAAGATGATACTCACGTCTCTCTACTAGGTTCTGGCTCCTCAGTATATAGCAAGCATTGAAACCGTCTAGGACCGCGACGATATCGCCGCGCTCAATACCCGCAGGCCCGAGACCTATAAATCCATCTATCGTGAGGAACGGCCGCTTGTCCGCCCAGCGCAGCAACGCCTCAATGTAGGGCCGCGACTCGGCCGGGAGTTCGCTTTCTGGACCTCGAATACATGCTTCAAGGCCGCTGAGCGTTGCTTTGTAGCGCCGCTCGGCCGAGGGATCTCCGCGTACTAGTCTGCTATGTAACACGATCTGGTCACAGCACGGGACGCGCCACGCCGCGCCAGATACGGAGCGGATCGTTCTTACACCGTCCCCTTGCCTGGTAGTGGTGTTGCGGCCATGTATCTTTTTCGCGTGCGATACAAGATCTTTAATCTCCCTGAGATAAAAAAGTAGCTCCTCATACGAAGCAGAGCGGGACAATGATGTCTGAGCGTCATCCGTACATGACGGTGCGCCCCCTGCCGACGATCTGGGAAACCAGAGCCGTCCGGCCCACAGCACTCCGCCCAGCCGCCGACCGTGGACCGGAAGCGTGAGATCATCAAAAAGGGGCGCATTGTTATCGCTATACCTCGTATCCCCGCACGCTTTAAATTGCGGCAACCACGGCTTTGCCTGCCCTTGACTACAGAGACTTTCGTAGATGGTAGACGAGTAGTCGGGTACCCAGCTTGGAAGGTGAGCGATCCTCTTTGTCCTGGGTTGCGCCCACGCGAGGATGTCCGTGAATCCGTTCCGGATCAGGGAGCGCATGACGGTTGCATAGGTCTCCTGTACACTTTTGCTGTAATCTGCCCGGATGTAAGACCTCTCCTCATCGTTGGCAAAGCCCATCAAGCCATATATCATGTCCCTTGGATCCGTCGCTCTTGAGCCCCTGGGCAACTCCTTGACGCAAAAGTTGGTCATGGCAATACGGAGGGACACGACATCGGAGGGGTATATCGAAGTATAAATGATAAGTCGATGCATTTCGGGAAATGACGGGAAATCGAAGGCGAATTTTCCAAGTAAGCTATTTGACGCGATTCGCTCCCGGGCAATGCTTTGCGAGCGGATGAGATGTGCCTGAAACGATTCGAGCAAGATCAGGGCACCAGCAAGGTCTTTCGACTCTAGGCGGCAGTGCCCACATATATAATAGAGCCTTTTCGCTAGAAAAACCTCTTGGAGCACCCAGATTCGCGACCAGAACGGCCGCGCCGAGAAAGACGCGTATTCTTCGGTGGGAAACCCCCCAGGCTGCCCCGGGTGGTGCGGTGCAAACCTCGAGAATAGGGCCGGTAGGTTCTTCTCGAGGATCGAATCCAAATCTAACCTGCATTCGTTGAGATGCCCGGAATCGGCCGGGCCAGCGTGCTTCCAGAACAGCGCCCCAAGTTCACGTAGCTGTGCAAATAAGTCGCCGGTCGAGCAGCCTCGAGAGACCCTCTCGATCGGCCCAAGCCAGGCATAAACCAATTTCGCATTTGCAAATATCTCCCCCATGTGTTGCACGAGAATGGACTTCTCTTGGTCATCTTGTTGATTTATGCAAATTGCGTCCGCCCATACATATGCAACGGGATCGGAAACCCTGATGCTTGCGAGGGCTTGTGCCAGGTTGGTACGAATCGGGACAGTCGCTCCATTGACCGAGATGGTGCTCACGACGCTCTCTTCGCCCCAGACGTACGAAAGAGCTATGTACTCGGGGCAGCACGCATACGTGAAGTCCTCCAAACCATACGCCGGTATCTTGTCTGTGCTCATCGTGTTGTTGTTACCGTTGTCTAGTGGAGGCAGCCACAGAAGTAGTCGTATATTCTTTAGAGGCGGTTGTGCTCCCGAACGGGGCGCAAAACCCTTGGGATGCACACTCGTGCCCAAGGAAGTGGTATCGAGCTCATCTTCGCCGAAGCCCGGCAGCCCGACCGCATTCTCAGAGGCCACGGCTATCAGACCCGCACCTCTGGACTGCCTCTTATCCGAATTTTCATCCGTAATAGCCCTTGAGGTAAGAAATGTGTTTCGAACAGCATAAGTCTGTTGAGGTGCCATTTCGATACGAGGCACTAGGAATCGTTTCTCACGGTTCACCCGTATTGGTTGCCCGCGCCCAGTATCAGGAGATAGGGCATCGACGTTGCCCCTGCATTCCCGCAGGACGCCGCTCAATTCATCTAGCCCTGTCTTCACACGTTTTACTCGTTGTTGGATTAGCAGCATGTGCTGCAGTCTACTATCTTCCTGGTCTATCTCTATCCTATCTTGGACTTGTTGGGCCACGTGTCGCAAGCGGTCGTCGACGTCGTCTTCGCTCATAGCCCGTCGTCCGGTGGTCCCAGTCTGTGTAGGGGCCGTAGAAACCGGAATTTGCATTCGTGTCCGCTTCTGCGTCTGCAACGGCGTTGTATTTTCCCAGGGCATTTTACCGGTCGGAGCCGGCGTTGGCTGCTCGTCGACCGGACCCCGGTCGACAGTTAGTATCTCGTGGACCAGGTTCCTCACCGGCACTCGGGACGACCCATCCACGGCCTGGGGCGCGAGTAGTCGTTGATCCGCCCCCTGGCCCGAATTCGAGGACTGTCTGCCTGTCGATCTCGCGCGCCTTTGCTGGAGGCTACGCAGTGACGCAGATATGTTGCTAAGAAAGAAGTCCCCGTCAACGGTCCTCCCAGCGCTGGGTCTACCTGCTCGAGTGTCTTCATGTGCGATCCCCGTCGCGCCAGATGTTGCCTGACTTGGCTGACTGGAAACATGATCCGCAGACACGCTCGTCCCATTACTGTGGATTAGAGCGCCCAAGGCCTCCGTCCCGCCATGGCTGTGTCCGCTCTTATTAATAGTCGTCCCAGTCAGCCCACCACGCACGGGGGCGTTGCCCGCGGCCGGCCGAGAGGTGCTGTCCCATATTTCCCGAAGGCTCGGGTCTAGTATCGACCCATCCATGTACCTCGCGCTCAAGGACTTGCGTCAAAGTTATTTCTAGAACCGGCCGTATGCCCAGGTGTACGCAACTACCCACAACAACGCATCAGGGAACTATGCATTAGGTGGAACGGGGAGAGTTCCATGGGGGCGTTGTTTATTGGTGAAATATGCCTACAACCTCGTGGAGGGAGCGGTTGTGATATGATATGATGACATGACACGACTGTTTATAACTCGACGAACCTAGGCAGTTGGCGCAGTTGAGTCGGGAATAAGAAGAAAACAATAAATGATGAAAAATGCAGAAGGATTTTGAGATATGCTAAGTTAGTTTCCTCAGGTAATAATGGGAACCATGTCGCACGCAGGTCAGCAACACAGCTTCTCAGCTACTGTGGGGTCGCTGACATACCTGCGCCTCATTCTTGCCTAGGTTAACCGACATATGTATTTATATTTATATATATATTAATAACGCGGCCTTCCGGCTGTGTTCGTGTTATTTGATATTGCTATCCTATCGTGATGCATTGTGGTATGGCACACGTTGGTCAACTTCAGAACTACGTGTTTATAGAGCAGAGTACTCTTTTTTACTTTATTGACTTAAGTTATCCACGTCCGATCCGTACATGCGGGGACCGATGCAATATTTATAACCATACACGAGCCTAATGAATCAGAGAAGGAAAACAAAACTAGAGTGCAGATTCCATGTGCCGAGCATCGAAACGCCGCTGTACTCCCCTCCCCTTAGTCCAGTCCAGGTATGCAGGAAAAGAGGCCCCTTATTTCTTCCTTCCTTGAAACAAACCGATTGCAGCGTGATATTCGAGGCCCACCTCCTCTACTTCTTCTCGCCCTTCTTCTTTCCTTTGTAAATATATCTAGTTGACCACTCATGTCAGCCATCATCCATAACTCCGCTTACCTAAGCGAGCAGGGGATGGGTATTGGGGGTAGTGTAGAATGTAGGTGTACTCACCCTCCAAGCGCAGCCTCGAACAAGCCTACGCTCAGCGCAACACCGGCTCCGATCCCGACATTCTTCCAGGTGAGGCGGCCACGCTCATACAGACCGAGCGCCTTGTAGCCGAGATAAGCGCTGACGCCGACAACAGCGGCAAGATTTGTTGCAACTAGGGCAGTGCTGGCACCATCGCTGAGCTCGCTGAAGAATTTGGTCAGCGCATTATCAGCCTTGCGGGCCTTGGTGGCGGCCTTCTTCTTGGATAGGTCGGCTTCAGCACGGGCGCGGGCGGCGGCGTCTTCGAGCTCCTTGCGCTTCTCCTGCGTCTCTGTCTGCACGTCCTGCTCGAGGAAGTCGGAGGGCACCGTGCGCACCGAGGGTGTGTCAACATCGATCAGGGAGCTAGTGCTAGCTGTCTCCGAGGGGATGATCTGGGGTGGTCGCGGAGCGGCAGCCTGGGGCGGGGTTGGGGTTAGTTGCATTTTCTTTCTTGGCTTGTCTCTTGTCTCTTGTTTTCTTTTCCCCATGATTTTCTCCCAGAGTATGATCAAGGATCCTCTATATCGCCAAGTGATGATAAACAGACTACAAAACATACCTCCTGGGGAGATTGCTTCGGACCGGATGCGGCAACATCAGCGTACGACACTGGAAACAAAGTTGTGTTAGTACCCACCCGCCTGGTTGGAAGGAAAGTATGTTTGTCTACTTACTTTTTAAAGTTGATGTTGACGAGTCTATCTTTGTTGCGGGAAGGGGTATGTATGAACAGCTCGCGGGTTGTGGGAGTTCGGTTTCGGTTATGGATATTGCGGTTGATGGAGGAATGTAGCTCAATGACGTAGATGTAGGTAGGTGGGCACCTAACCTGGTGAGATACGTCCTGTAAGTATGTGTGAGAGAGATTGTTAAGGTGATGGGCGTGAATGACTTGGTTTAATCGATTGGAGAACAGACGACGTGAATTTGGGTTGTTCATGTGATTTGGGGGGAGGAAGAAAGAGAAAGTTTCTGCACTAAATAAATACCTATGTGGTTATGGGGTCCGTTGCACGTACGTTCCTGACCTGTGAGATGAGTGATGCCATCCATCAGCTGTTGAATGCTATAACCTTGGCTAAGTGCCGGCCTAGAAGCTCCCCCCCACCTCCCTGCTATTAGCCATGCTCGGGTGACGTCAAGCATGCACTGGGGGGGAAAGATAAGTACGTACTACCTAGTAGGTACCATATCTCCACTGAATGAACTTGGCCGCATGCAGCTCTTCAACAATATTTGATCTACGTACCTGATGGAGAGGTACTAGGTATGTAGGTATGCAAGACATTTCGATCATTTATTTAATCTATCTTGAGAATGCCTATCAAGTATATAAAATATTGTGGGCCAATTCTAGTTGTACTTGCTGAGTAAAGAGGCTTACAATGTGAGTACTTAGATAAGAGCAGTAATAGTTAACTATTATTTGAGTCTAACTACTAGGTAGGTGGTTAAAAGGAACGCCCAACTTCTAGTTCAGATTCAAAGTCAACAACTAAGCACGCATAACGGTGCTATACAATTGTTACTGTAATTTCTACATACCCAGATAAATATATAGATTTCTTACTTTGCTAGCTTTTCCTCGACACCTAATTGTTTTGTCACACAGGCATAGCACTCTTATGCTTCCTCAGATCATATTGATTTGGATGGAAATATGTGAACCAGAACCCTTTAAACGCCAACTACACCGTCGCCAAAACTCAGGAGGAGGGTGGTATTGTCTAATACACAGTGTCCGTGGCTCGTATGCAATATATACACATTATCTAGTACAAAGATAGTCTTAACAAGTCCGCCAGCGCCTCTATATTCTACGCCACAAATGCTTGCTGTAGTGGTACATACCGCATCTTCTCTACAAGGCCTTTCTATTTAGCCGTAGTAGAATTCGTGTCTGCCGGTTTTATTGTGGGTGATGATGATGTTGGGACAGCCGTCTCTGTCTCTGATTTTGCTTCTCCTGTCTTCCCATCTGTCTTGGCTTCTTCCTTAGCAGGAGCAGAAGATCCTACTGCCGCGGCACCTTCAGCCGAAGCATCTCCAGCGGAGACATCTTCTGTTGCTACGCCATCGGCTGCGGGCGCAGCTTCCTCGTCGTCGGCCAGCTCGTCACCATATACCTCTGGATGTAACCTGAAGCAGTCCTGCATGTGCCTATTCTCCCGCGTTAGCAGTGAATCATTAAACCATCCCTAACCAAAGCGCACAGTCACACGTACTGGAATTTGTCGATGCAGTCCATGCCCTTAGGTTCCTCTTTCGAGTAAACGAAGCAGCTGAAGGCAGCCTTGAACTCCTCACCACAGGGGCCATGCGCCATGCCGCCTAAGCAAGGGCAGTCCCAGTTGATCTCGCCAGTCTCCGGGTTGAAGGCGCCCTGCTGCGCAGCCTCCTCTTCCAGCGCCTCCGGGCTGCCCTCTTCGGGGCCTGCCTGGCCATTGGCCTCGGTTTCTTTCGCCGGCGCCTCAGGCGAGGTCTGAGTGGCCAGCGCGGCTGTTTCGGGCTCGGGGGTGGCCTTAGATTCCGGAGCAGCGGCCTTTTGTGCGCGAGCCGCGATTTCTTGACGCTTCTGTGCTATAACTGCCTCGACAGTGGGGAGATCTTCGTCGGGAAAGGCGGGGGGAGGCTGTATCGTCTTGACTATGATTGGGGAGCGTCAGCGCATACTGCATGGGGAGGTTTACGAAGGTGGTTGGGTGAATAGGCAGGCCGGCGTGTATTTCGCATGTTGATAACGGGTGTCGCATACGCTTTGGTTCCTCGGCAAAGGCAGCGCTCGTGCTATACCAATAGACGGCGCCGATGGCCAATCCCCACCTCACGGCCGAGCTCTTCCAGCTCCGCTTCTTGTCTGCTGGGGCGGTCGAGGCGAATCGGCGGCCGGATGCGGCGACGTAGGATTGGCGAAGGGGGGTTGCGATCCGCGGCGCGGGCCGTAGAGCTGCTCTGTACATGGTGGACTACTGATCGGATAAGACAAGAATGAGCGACGGAACCAGGAGGAAGGAGAGGAAGGAGGATTGGGTCAACGGGCGCAACGGGGGGAGCGGGATGGTTGCGAGGAGGAAATGTCAAGGCCGGTGAAATGGAAAAGATGATACCGGGTTTGTAAGCGATGTTGCTCCGTCATACCTGAATCTCGAAATTTTTGGGGACAGCCAAGAAAAAAAAAAGCGCCAAACCACTCTAAGTGACATACCTGTATCTACATAGGTACCCTAGCTGCGCTACAACGGCGTTTCGTGCTACCTAGGTAGGTAAGGCTCTGTGCGGATCCACTGGAAAGACGGGGGTGCTGCTACCTGGGTACCTTCTGTAGGGTTACCTACCTAGAGGAGTGAGATCTTAGATTCGGTAGTCTTTTCTCGGCTTCCTTTCTTCGTAAGTAGGTGTGTTCAGGTTCGACCTCTTATTTTATTTTATTTCTTTATTTGTTTTTTTCTACGTTGCCGCTTCCCTTCCGCGCAGGTTTATATTAGATCCCAAAATCACAGGCTTCTCCTATGAGAACCCCGAAGCCCCGGATTAAAGATATGACTTTCCCTCTCGCAAGCCACTTCGCTCCGCTCTCGACGTAAGTTGCGCTAGCCGGGAAGTAGAGGCTGCGTTCTATGTTAGACAGAGTTTCGATAAGAGCCCTCGTGTCAGATACCTATTCGGGTTATGTCAGCTAGGTAGAGGTTTTGGAAACTAACTGCATGACTAATCAACTAGATGCAATTCACTTGTGTAAGTACGAAGTAGATGATGGGCAACATTAAGTTACGGTCGTGTAGCCATTTTGAAGTCATTACCAGTACCGTAGCCTGACCATCATCTCCCCTAGCACAAGGGGTTGCGATACTTTATTCCGCCATGGTCTCACACTCACCACCAAGTTCCGAAGCAGTCGAATGGTATCCTATTCGACAGCTCCTGGGCTACCCTGGACATGAATTCGCGCTCATCACACTAAATCAGCCTATACGAGACCACGATTTATTCAGGGATCTTTGGAGCTCAGGTATCATGATCTAATTCCACGAGCATCGCCTTATCCATACTGAATGAATAAAGTAATAATAATTCCGCATTCCAGCCAAGACCACGATCGCTGCAGACGGCGGTGCCAACGAAATTTACGAATTGAGCAAAGAAGCACCTCCTGAAGATGGCGACAGCAGCCCAGAACTGTGTGAGCCATTCGTGAGTTTAACCCACGCCCCCCCTCACCTCCTGGACATGGTGGCCCAACTAATCCATCTCCATGTTGATAGAAGGGCCTTGGTGCTATTATCGGGGATCTAGACTCGCTCACGGATGCGGCGCGCAGCTACTTCTCGCGCAGTCGCATCATCCGCGACCCGGATCAGTACTCCACCGACTTCGCCAAAGCCGTTGGCCTCGCCCGCCGCGAGTCTCCGGGACGCGATATCGTCTGCATGGGCGGGCTAGGCGGACGCGTGGACCAAGGGCTCAGCCAGGTGCACCATCTGTATTTATTTCAGAAATCCCCAACCTACGCCGATGGCCGGATGTATCTGGTGTCGGGCGATTCGCTGTCTTTTGTCCTCAAGGGAGGGAAACGACATCGGATCCGAGTACGTGAGCCAAGCCTCGAAATCGGGGCCTCCTTCCGCCGGGTCTCGGGCGACCCCTTTGCCAAATACGTCGGCATCATCCCCGTGGGCGAGCCGGCCGTCGTCTCGACGCAGGGGCTCGAATGGGATGTTCAGGACTGGTCTACGGCTTTTGGAAAGCGGATGAGTACGAGCAATCACGTCCTGCCGGACACACAGGTTGTCGAGGTCCAGACAGATAAGGATGTGCTGTTCACGATAGCGCTAAAACAGGTGTCAAATACGTGAAACATCTTACCTTGGAATCCGACCGTCCGGCATTGTACCCTAGGTACGACATGCACACGAGCCGATGTTCGTGGAGTTCTGGAAGCTTTGATTAGAGGGATTCGGTGGGTCGCTGCGCGCAAATGGTGGTTCAAAGATACGGTACGGCTCTAGAGACAACATACATTCTAATCACATCTCATGACGTATGGACACAGGGCCTGAGTGACTATTGTACCCTACGATGATATACACACCCATTCCGATATAGAGATACCAGAGGTCGGGACTTCAAATTACCACTAAGCATTTGGTGATCATAAATTCCATAGGTTAACAGGCCGCGAAGCCATAATCAGATTCTGTTTTCCGCCCTATGCAAGATCCGCTCAAACGCCGTACTCCTCGCTGTACACAAGAAATGCTCTTAGACGATCTCAAGAACCCATAAAATGACGGTATATCCAACCCCCATGCCAAGGAAGCCTTTCCTCATGTCCCTTCCTTCAGCCGTTTCCTCCCTCCTACCCAGAGTTTGTCGATCCCATCATTGCCTGTTACCGCAGGAAATGCAGAACCAACCAACAGAACCCAAAGAAGATAACCACGCCAGCCCAGAAAATCCACTTATCTTGCTTGGCCCTCCGCTCGATCATCCGGATAGTGTCGCCGCTAACACCCAGCGTGTTTGCGACGCTATAAAGGCGTCGCTGGGTATTCTTGAGCATGTCCCGTTGGGCGCCGAGGTCGCCCAGTACGGCCTGGCCGCGGGCAATGTACTCGTCGAGGGCATTGTTGGTGCTGGCGAAGAAGTTCTGCTCGCGCATGGCGTGTGCCTCGCGCGTGTAGTCGCCGCTGCCCATGCTTAGCTGGCCGCCACCGACGACACCCCCGCTGCCGTAGCGATTTGTTGGGACGGTAGTGGGGGAGGCGGAGGCATTGGCGTAGGGATTCTCAGGTGTCGAGGTCGTGAAGGGCCGGCGGCCGAGCAGCTCGGACCGATTCTGGTCGTGGGCGGCGTCTTCACGCAGCGCCTTGAGCCCGTCGAGCTGTGCGCGGAACTGGGTGAGTTCGCTGCGGAAATTGCGCAGCCGCTCATGGGCCTTCTCTTGCTTGGCGGGGTTGAGTTCCTGTTTTGCCAGGGCCGAGTATTCGTCCAGCGTCCGTGAGAATGCGGTCAACGAGGCAGAGAGCGAGCCGAGGATGGCAGGCGTAGGTACGCCATCGGGCGATGACGACAGGCTCGCGAGATCCCGTTTGATTGAGGTGGACTGCTTCAACGCAGAGTTGAATTGTGTATTCTGACAGAGAACATGGCGGTCAGCAAGTGGACTGGAGTGGAAGCTATAGGGGCTCGCATCTCACCATGGTGCAGATAGCTGGCGGTGATTTGACAGAGACGAAGTGGGAGTGAGGATTTCAGGGGGGTGGCAGAGTGTGCTGGAGCACACGCAAAGCACTCAGCCAAGATTTAGGTTCATGGAACGATAAGTAGAATGGAACTAGGGCAACTTGATTGATTCAGAGGTTTGTAGACAACCGCAATGGTGTAAACTCTAGGTATCATCAGCTGGGTTGTCACCTAATCGACCTTCAGCTAGGACCAGGTATGAATCTGAGAATGGCAGAAATACACACAGCACTGTCGTGCGTACCGCAACTGTACACGTATTCTGTAGCTGTCCAATCGTGCCTGGCCAATCAAGACAGGGCGTGCAGGGCTCTATAACTTTACCGCTTGCCTAAAGTAGTAATAGCAATTGTAGTACAGCTGTACCACTTTTATCTAGCGCCCATCGTCCAACCCAGCACACAGTGAGGTAACTTCCCGTACCCGATGTTGCATCGGTCCCGAACCGGGTAAGATGCAGAACGGCGAGCCATCTAGATACCTATCAGACCTACATGTAGTTACCCACTTACCTAGTTACACCTGTGCCCAGACTACCTAGAGATAGATTAGACCAGTAACAATAATGTTTACCCTGTCCAATATGGCCTCGCTTTTCTCTCGAGCATCCTTCGCGGGAACCATACGACTAGGCACGTTACAAGCCAACTGAGGACTCAGCAGTCTGGGAGAGTCTAATCCCCAGATACAGTCTTCCGCTACTGTAGGTATGCCCCATGCCTGCCCATGTCTAGACCTACCCATGTGGTGTGCCTTTCCTGGTAGCCGAAACGGCTCCGGGACCACCAACTACCATTGTCGGTGGAGCTACTACAATGTCGGCACTTCAGTATGATGGAGTACCTGTGCATGCGCCCGAAGACCCTCTAGATCCTTGTGTATCACATCGACAGCGGCTTGAATGAAGCCGTTCTAGCGGTATGGACGAGGTTCCTTGCGCTGACCCCCTGGGCCGAACCCGGACCGGCCATGCAAAATATACCGCCGTATACCATTGATATATAAAGGATATGTCTGTCTGTCTGTCTGTCTAGCTGTCTTTTGTGTATGGTCCTCTTCAACCCAACCGCTTCGCAATCATTAGCAATGTCCGGCCTGTCTACGCATTCCATGTCGGAGAAGGATGGCCAACGCCACGACAGCACGGAGAGGACCGAGATGGCCTCCAACGGGCAAACCACGGCCCAGGCCGTAGACGCAGAGCCGCCCAGCGAGAGACAGGTTGTTTCAGGGGCAAAATACAGCATCTTTACCGTTACCGAGAAAAGAGCTATTGTTTTTGCTGCTGCTGCCGGTGCTTTCTTTTCGCCATTGTCTGCCCAGATCTACTTCCCAGCCCTCGACGCCCTATCAAGCGACTTGCACGTCTCCGTGACCGAGGTCAATTTGACCGTAACCACCTACATGGTAAGCAACAAGCCGTCAGTCCCCCAATCCATACCTAGAAGCTTACAGTCCGTAGATCGTTCAAGCAATCGCGCCCATGTTCGTTGGTTCGCTGGCCGACTCCGCCGGCCGCCGTCCGGCTTACATCCTCTGTTTCATCATATACATCGCTGCCTGTATCGGTTGTGCTCTAGCCCCAAACTATGCAGCCCTGCTCGTTCTCCGGGCTCTGCAGTCCGCTGGGTCTAGTTCCACCGTTTCCCTGTGCCAGGCTACCGTGTCAGACGTGGTCACTTCGGCGGAACGTGGCTCTTATGTCGCCTTCACCTCCGTCCCCATTATTTTAGCCCCGAGTGTTGGGCCGGTCATAGGAGGCGTTATATCTCAATATCTTGGTTGGCGCTGGATATTCTGGTTCTTGACAATCCTCTGTGGGGCTGTCCTGGCATTATATCTGCTCTTCATGCCGGAAACTTGCCGGCTCATCGTAGGCGACGGCTCGATCCGCCCCCACGCGTTTTACCGTACATTTTGGCAATTAGTCAAAGACATGTATCGTAAAAAGAGAGTCGCACAGAGTGCCGAAGGCACACCTGTCCAGCTAGATGCCAATGGAGAGCCAAGGAAGAAGAGCCTCCGCATTCAGCGACCGAATCTGACTCGGACCCTGCTCATACTGTTTGAGAAGGAAATGTTTCTGTTGTTGATGTATAGCAGTTTAATTTATGCGGGTTTCTAGTAAGTTTATGTAGCCCCCTATAGTGGTCTGAATACGCACTATCCGGCAATTGGTCTCTAATCACAATTTCTTACAGTGCTGTTGCTACGGCCATCCCAGCTGAATTTGCTCGGTTATATGGGTTTGATGGTCTCAAGATCGGCCTCGTATATGTGCCACTAGGCGTTGGTTCAATCGTGTCTGTTTTTGTCATGGGACGTTTAGCCAACTGGAATTACCGACGGCATTGCAGGAAGCTCAACATCCCGTACGATAGGAGTCGCCAGCAGGTCGGTCCCCTTGAGTCCTTAATTCCCCTTTTTGGCATGTCTAAGAGCTATAAATTGCCCCAACGGGCATTTTTGCCCTTGATACCCCTGCAAGCTCCCGAAATCCCAACTTATTCTTACGTATAAGTGGACATTATTAACTCCAGTGTTATAAATAGGACATGGCGGGGTTCCCCATCGAACAGGTTCGCCTACAAATCAGCGTTCCGTTTCTTGCGTTGTTTACGTCGGTCCTGATTGGTTTTGGCTGGGCCGTGGAGTATAAGGCGCACCTAGCCGTTGAGATTATTCTACTTTTCCTACAAGGTGTTACTCTGGTTGCGTTCTCGAACCTCCTGAGCACCCTTATAGTAGATATCAATCCAGGTGCCGCCGGTGCTGCGACGGCAGCAAATAATCTTACGCGATGCCTAGTTGGAGCAGGCGCTTCGGCCTTCATAAACCCACTCATGACCGCTGTTGGCGCCGGTTGGGCGTTCACCATCATCGCACTCTCCTATGTGGTCTTCTTTCCTGCGCTGTGGCTAGTAGTAAGAAACGGTGTGAAATGGCGGGCCGCCCGCGCCCGTAAAGAAGAGCTTAGGAAGCAGCAACAAATAGACAAGAATGTGGGAAATCATGGTCAAGAGGCTGAGAAAAATGAGGCCCCTATTCACGAGCTGGGATCCGAGAAAGATGGAAACTAAAGCGGCTAAGCAGCCTTGTGGCTATCGCTGTTTGAATCAGATGATAACAAATACTGGTAGACGAGAGTGAATCCCTTCTTCCAGCGTATGTGCTACATATGATGTATTACCTAATACATAAGGCCTCTATAGATTAGCCAAGAAAACAACTCATATCACGGGTACGGCCCACTAGATGCCGCAGACTATGAATAGATATGCCTAGCAGGGCTGAATCCACTGTTATCGTAAATATTAACCGCCTAGTCCTGTTCTACAATGTTTGTCTAGTCTCAAAATGGCAACCTCCGTGGTCGTTCATATTCGTAATTGGTCGGTAATCTCGCTAATATAGACGCCAGAAAAACAGGTTCTACAATACACCCATAAGCCATCCTAGCAACGATCCTCGCTATCTGCTTGGTGCCGAAGTAGGAAACAATCTAGATTAGGTACCTAGGTAGGTTGGCAGTTTATTGAGTCCTACGTACGCATTCGATAACCGCTTATGTAAGTACTTCCACGTAACACAAGTCAACCTGGCGTCTTTTGAGAACCACTATTGCATATCACCTCGAAAGGGTTCATTCCGAAGGGCTGCTATTGTTTCGACGCACGATGATAAAACCAGTCCCAGAATTCTACAACAATACACTGCTCAAGTGAAGAACCGAGGGTGCTATGTAAGTTGTGAGTTGCAGTTAGAAAGCGCTAAACTTTCGTTGGGGCCATTCCGCCCTAACACATGAAGCTGCGTAATGTAGAAGTTACGTAACGGCGCTTACCACCGAGAACAAAAGTTTCAACGGATCCTATATGCATCTAGGGCCGTCATTGATTTACCTACACGATAGGTATCTACAACAACATTGAAGTGGCGTAACTGCGAGGGGAAAGCCCCATATTGCCGTCTATGCAGCTTGGTGGGTAGGTAGGTATTCGTTCCGGTTGCGAAAATGTTGTGTATGTAGAAAAAAGCGAGCCGCAATTAAGTAAGCACCATTATCTTGGCGTTAACACAGGCGTCGGAATTGAACCCCTGTTTCGTTGGGTATCATCCCGGCTGGCAAACGATACTTACTATCGCATGACTTGGCCGGGCAGGGCCGGGGACGAAGCTTAACTGGTTTCAGGGGGTAGGACTTTACTGGTAACAGCCTAACCCGAACAGATCCAAGCGTTTTTGATAGTAAATACTCCGCGGCGAAATATCGAGAGTCCAGCTAACTATGGATGGATACCTAGCGTGTTTTTGTATTGACCTGATCGACTACGAAGGTCGCCTATATGAACAGCCAGACTTGGGTAGTAACTATCAGTTAGATAGGCAAAAGAAGCAAGCTTAGGGAAATAGCTATATACGCATGTTTGATTCGTGCTGTTTATACCTAGGTATTGCTCGTGAGCCTTTTCATGCGCTCGCTATATCGTGGGTCATCAGGTGGTAGTGATTTTTATGCAACTGCTTGGTTGTTTCTGGTCCCTCCCTCACACCAGAGTAGATATTCCATAGGAATTGGTCTTGGGGCCAGAAGTTTAGCTTCATTTCCCACAGAAGCTACCAATCGTAGCGCTCCAGCCGCATAATACTATGGGTGTTGTTTTGGGGGCGGTTTTGGGAACTCTGGGCAGGGCTGCAGCTCGAATCCTATTTCCGGAACATCTTTAACTTGAACTGTATTGGCGTTCCGTTCAACCAGTCACACCCCCGGAGCGCAGCACACACACAGTATGATGCCCACCGGGACATGAATCCTTCAGGTGACTAAGTGGGCGTCAACTCGCATTTTCCTGCCGTCTAAGAGGTGTTGAATAGGTGAGTGTCTGGATGCTGTCGACTGTTCTTATATCTGAGCCGGGGAGCCTCAGCGGGTAATATGGTATAAAGAGTTATGGAGTACCTACTAAGTGGTCTGCACCCGTCAAGCTGTTAGATACACACGCTCCCATCTTTTCTCTTTCCTTGGATGTGTATAGGCTTCAATCCATTCTCGCCATGAAGTTGCTTGTAGCAAGCCTAGCAACTCTGTTTGCTTTGATATCTGTGGTACTGGCTGAGCCAACGCATCAGTTTGACCACTTCTTCTCAGGGTGGAACAGTCTCGTCCAAAATACCTTACGGAACAACTGCTCCGATGTCTACAATGAATATCTGACCGGCCACGTCAACTATACGCTTGGGAAGGAATCACTCGTCAACCCAGTTATTGACTGCGTCCTGGGTGTATTCTCCGAGTCTCGCAAGGCAGAATTGGCAACCGGCGCCCTCGTCCTTGGTCTAAGTGAGTTTACCCCTAGAACCTTTTTCTCCCCTTTCCAGTAACTTGAGAGCTTCCAAAATGTCTTGGGAGTATGCTTCAGGGGCATATTTCGAGAGCACTAGGTATAACTACTTAAAAGAGTGATTACTAACTCTAGCGGTTATAGTACCCACCATCCTACAAACAATCGGAAGCTCAACGGCAGAAACTTCCCTCGTCGGCCTACGACGCCCAGTACTGGGCTTCCTAATTTCAGCCGGCAGTCCAACTGTCTCCATGATGAAGACAAGCGACTTTGCGAAGGCCATCGCTGAGCTCGTCGAGGGCGGGCCCCCGAGCGACTCGATCGGAATTGGCAAGTTACGCTGGAGCCCAGCACGTGGCAAATGGGCGGTTTTCATCGCAATACTGGAATACGTGATCGTGGGGGGCGCCGTAGCCAACGTGCTGCACCTGGCCTGGAACCTAGGCATCTACGCCGTAGCCATCTTCGCGCCCAACACCATCTTTGGCGTGCCGCTATGGACGCTAGGTGCCGCCGTCATTCACCTAGCTGGTAGTCTGGCCGTTGCCTTACGCGTCCGCATCCGTGTTGTCCAGGCTCGGAATGAAGATAACTATAACCCACGCAGAGCAGCGCCCATAAACACGTGGGTGCCGGTTCAATTCCTCCCCACCGTTTTCCAGCCGCCTATGACGATGGAAGTGCAACGAGAGGGCCCCAGGAACTTCTGGTTTTTCACACTGGCCTGGGCCATCAGCATCGGTATCCTAGCTCAGGTAGCCTTCGGTACCCTGGTTCTGTCCGGCTTGCTATTCTTCAGTCTGACGGACTGCTTGACCATCGTTGGAAGATATGCACTCAGTGCCGTCGCCTGTCGAGCGGTACTAGTGTTAGAGTTGTCGGGCATGATGGCGGCAATAGTCCCAGCTGAAGGCCAAGAGACCAATGAGACAGTGCAGCCAGAGCAAATTGTTCTAACAGGCTGGAAGGGACAGACGCAGGAAATGTAGTTTGAAGTTGGGGCACCATAAAATTAACGAGGAATGATGAATAATGAGAGTTTAAATAACACTAGACTTTGCATGAATTATTGGCGGCCGAAATATCTAGTGAGAAATATGCCTGGCTATGTCTGTTCATTCAGGCCTTGAGAAATTTATCTTACCACTTTCGCAAGATCCTATCAGCCATCAGCCATCAGCCATCAGTCTCCTTTCCCCACGCCGGCAGAGTGCGACGAGTTATCATATGGGTATACACGCACCTGCAGTTAAAGATCGTGAATGAAGATGACTAACACCATAACCTGAGTCAAGTCGCCGGTCGGGAACAGACAGCCACAGATAAGCTGACTTCCCCGGATTCCGCTTGGGGAAACTAAATACCCAGCCAGAGTGGATCTGCCGAAGGACCTCGGCTCGGCTGAATGTAATCAACCAAGGTTCCATGCTACCTGTAACTTACATACATACTTCAGGTCTCGTACTTCTTCAAAGACCTGCAGTCGATTGATTTACCGCGATCAAAGGGTGCTACTGTGTCTTGGTTTTGTCTTGCGTCTCTTGAGGTCGCCCGGTGTTTTTGATCCTTGTCGCCTGTTTCAGTCCCATCTCTATATTCATCGTGTCTGTCTTTGCAGGGCAACCAACGATATGGCTGCCGACCGCGTTTCCTCCATCCTAAAGCACTTGTCGCCGAATAACCCGGTGGCGACGATGTAAGTGAAGTTCAGCCACTTCAGTGGATTTCAACAGCTACCCGGGCTTCGTCGGTTTCGTTGCAGGGTATCACTAACTTATTTACGCGACACTAGAACATCCAAGAGCCCCGACGATATAGTCATCACCCTCGCGATCCGAACGCCGCTATGTAAGGGCAAGAAGGGCGGGTTCAAGGACACGAGCCTCGAGTACCTCATGTACGCGATCCTAAAGGCGGCACGTGAGCGCTTGGGGTTCTCGCCAGACCTCGTGGAGGATATCTGTATGGGCAATGTGCGTAAATCAGCAACTAACCCTCAGCCTAGCCCCAACGAGAATCCCAGTGCTGACACGTCCGCGTCGTCCCTGACAGGTTTCCGATGGCAAGGCGGCATACAAGGCCCGTGCCGCAGCGCTCGCCGCTGGCTTCCCCAACACGACCGGTGCGAGCTCCGTCAACAGATTTTGTTCCTCTGGTCTCAAGGCCACGGCCGACATCGCACACGCAATTGCCGCGGGCTCGATCGAGATCGGAATTGCGGCCGGTGCCGAGTCCATGACTGCCGGCGGAGATGCCGTCGAGACGCCGTTCGATGACGAAGTGCTCAAGCAGAGCCAAGAAGCGCGCGATTGCATGGAGGCCATGGGATGGACCAGCGAAAACGTGGCCCGCGATTTCGGTCTCACCCGCGAGGTTCTCGACCAGTACGCCGCCGAGAGCTTCCGTCGCGCTGAGGAGGCGCAGAAGGCCGGCTGGTTCGACGACGAGATCGTACCCGTCACTACCAAAGTCAAGGGTTCCGACGGTGAGCTGAAGACCGTCACTCTGACCAAGGACGAGGGCATCAGGCCAGGCACAACCGCTGCCGCTTTGGGCAAGATCCGCTCGGCCTTCCCGCAATGGGGGCCTATGACGACCGGTGGCAACGCCAGCCAGGTCACCGACGGCGCATCGGCCGTCGTTCTCATGAAACGCTCCAAGGCGACCCAGCTGCGTCTGCCTATCTTGGCCAAGTATGTCGGCACAACCGTTGCGGGCCTGCCACCGAGAATCATGGGCATTGGGCCCACGGTAGCCATCCCTAAGCTTCTGAAGCAGTACAACTTGACGATAGAGGATTGCGACGTAATCGAGGTCAATGAGGCCTTCGCCACGATGGCTGTTTATACAAGGGATTTTCTGAAGCTGGACTGGACCAAGATGAACCCCCGTGGTGGTGCCATCGCTCTGGGCCATCCGCTCGGCACCACGGGCGCGCGGCAGATTGTCACTGGTCTGAGCGAGTGCCGTCGGACCAAGAAGAAGATTCTTTTGACGAGTATGTGTATCGGAACTGGCATGGGTATGGCTGGGTTATTTGTCAACGAGCAATGATGTATGTATCTACGGTAGCAAACGCTATGATTTCGTTGCAATGTTCAGTACACAATAGAGCGACTCGCACCCAGTTTATCTGATCAAGATCAATGTACGACGGTTGAGACAATACTCTTCGCCGTGATATTTTCTCGCGGGACACCTTTCGCATTAGAATTATATACACACCATCTGCCCCAGTTTGCCTTAACGCCCGGTACGCCTGATACCCCTTGCCAGAAATTTCTATCCCTACAGTGTCATGCCTTCTCTAGGTGTTTAAACGCTCCGTATTCCATTTCCAATAGCGAACAAGAGATAGTCTTTCATACTGCCTTGTGCTGCCTGCCAGCCAAAGCCATCTTGATAATCAGCATTCACGCATCGCCAGGCCCCTCGCCATTCCCTGATTGTATGCCTACTAAATAAGGAGGCTTCCGATTAGCGCTAAGGCGACAGCCAGGAGCACATTAGCCTGGCTTCGCGCAGCTGGCCCCGACTGAGGGTCTACACCAGTAGCAGTACCGCCCAAGTACCAAGAACCAATATCTGTGAGCTCGCCATCGTTATTAAGCATAACGGCGTTCGCGCCGACGTTGCTATCGTCAGAGCGAAACGAGCCGAAATAGCTGTAACGCGAGACGCTATCGAGACGATCGAAGTACTCAGCAGAGGTGTTGAAGAAACTCTGAGTCGTGGCGAGGTCCTGGTTGTCGTAATTGTACTCGGTGATCCATTGCGTTTTGTTCGGGAACCTGGGAAGCCACGGGGAAACGTTAGTTAACGAACCGATCATCATAATCTGGTACGCCATACACATGGCGATTGGATAGATAGAGGAGAACGCACGCAGCCGAGTATTCGCCCATATGACTTGCCAGACCCTCGAAATTCCCATACCAGTGGAGAGCCACAAAGTCGTATGAGCAGTTCTTCGTGTTTCCGTCGGTGCTGATGAGCTGCGAGCAGTTCCCAAGGAACTGCTGGAGCCAGGGAATGCCGCCCGTACCACCCGTGCAAGCCGGCAGCCCGACCTTGATTCCCTTCTCCGCCAAGGGTATGATATTGTCGACCCAGACCTGGGCAGCTTTGTACGGGTAGATATTGCTCCCCCCGTATTGAGTCGGCCCATCGGGTTCGTTAAAGGTCAGCACATGGCTGATGTTGCGCCCGCCCTCGATCAAGCCATTGACCGCATCCAAGAAGGAGGTGTCGTCGATAGAGCCCCATAGCATAGGCACAAACTCGAAGGCACTTTGCGACTGGTCGGAGAAGGCAGCGGAGGGCGTCGGGTCGTAATTATAGTACCAAGTTAGATCGGATCCATCCTGAACCCAAATCTTGTTGTCCTCCGGGCTATCCTTGTTGGGAACGAAGACGAGGCCGCGCTTATCCGATCGTGTTTGCGCATCGGCAACCGACAAGACAGCAGCTAGCAAAGCAAATGAAGAATGCATGGCAAAACGTCCCGAAGTAAGCGAATGACTAGTAAACTCTAATGAACGGCGACCAAGGTTCACGTTTTCCTGAGCTGGCACTCTCGGCCACTGCGGAAGGACAGGGTCGCCTTTGGACTCCTGCAAGTGAGCAGGGTAGGTATGTTATTCAAAGCCGCTAGAAAACTAAAACCGACGCGTTGCGGTTGTGCAAATGTAGTATATAATTCTCTACCAAGCGAGAAAACAGAAACGGAAAATCAAGACAAGAAGCATTCAGCACGAGAGGAGCGACGGAGGTGATATCTACAAGCCTCGACGAAGAAGGAGAGCGCTCCGTTATGTAGAGCAGACAGAGAGCCGCTGAGATTTCTTAGCTGAGCACCCAGCCCACCCTTCTCGGTCTCCTATCCGGCGCAGCTGAAAAAGACGTGCGCATGGGCACCCGTCTAGAACAACCAACAGCGTTGTACCGTATCCATCAACGCAGAGTGGTATGCTTAGCTCTAGCTTAGCGAAATCCAATACGGGTTTGGCATGCGCTAGGTATTCAGTATCCTACAAGTAGGTAGATAAAACACTCCCGACTTGCATGGGCGGACGGGAGCCAGCTCTGCCGGGCTGCTGGGCCTAGACGCTGATCTGCACTACCTAGTCTAAGCCATCGTCGCTTGGGTGTCCGATCTATTGACGAAACGTACAAGGGTCAGGCCCTGGGATAGACTCAGCACGCTCCAATATTTGTATGCGCCAAGTTTGTGATAGGTAGCTACTGTACAGCTGTAACTGTAAGGGCTCTTCGTATATTGACACAATAGGCACATAATAAATCAACGCAGCATTGCGACGGCGGGAGAAAGGCGCAGATACTTATTTCTATATATTCTCTTTATTTATTTATTATCTACGGAGTACGCGTGCATAGGTATTTACCATATATCTCAACTTATCGACCTATATAAGCTTGGTATTAAGCGTATCACCTACCTACCGTGGTATCTAGATCGTCAAGGGGTGTTGGTGGGTTAGTTCCCACTCCCTGTCACCTAACCTGACCCTGCTGTTTGGTGGTTCTTATCTAGGGTCACCTGTTTCCGTAATCCATGCCTTTGGAATTGATCGTGAATGCGTGTACCTACTGTACTTAAATGAAACGCCCAGCTTATTCCCATAGGATCCAAGTGCACTGTTTTCTCGCTGCCGTAATTTTCCAAGCTTTGCTATGGACTTGAGAAAACCCGGTGATATGAGATTGCTGGGGCTAGAAACCCTATGCTCCCTCTGGCACGATAGAGGATTGGATCATCTACCAGAAGCGCAAGCTGTAACACGTAGGCGATAAACCTAACGTATTAAGCATATAAACCAGCCTTCGCATACAGACGTCAGACGAGATCACGGCTAATCGTTTTTTCTTTCTCTCTCTCTTTTTTTTTTTTTTTTTCAACTCGACCCCTTCACTCTAATCATATCACGTTCAAGTCAAATATTATCATTTCGCTCATGATGCCGTTCATTTTAGTCGTCTTCCATCTCAAGATGGACCCCCCACGAGTTATCGTCTACACCACCCTGCATACCTAGCAGCAGCCACGTCCGTCTATAATGTCTATATTGCGAACACCTGAGTAACACCGTAGCTGATTCCGGAGCGCCATCATCCATCACTAAGCCTCGGTGAGATTGTAAATCTTCTGGATGCTCTGCAGCATCTCTTTGTGGTCGATCTTGAGGTCTTTCAGCAGCCCATCTTCAAACCCAAACACCCAACCGTGGACCACGGGGTATTGGTTTTTGGCATACGACTGCTGGACGGCGGCCGTCTTGATGACGTTGCGGCACTGCTCGGTAACACTGAGTTCGACGAGGCGATTGTACCGCGCGGCCTCGTCCTCGATGGAATCCAGCTCCTTCTCGTGAAGACGGTAGACATCGCGGATGTTGCGGAGCCAGGGGTTCAGCAAGCCCAGGTCCTTGGGGGTCATGGCGGCCTTGACGCCGCCACAGCCGTAGTGGCCGCACACGATGATGTGCTTGACGTGGAGGTGGCACACGGCGTACTCGATGACGCTCATAACATTGAGGTCGGTGTTGACCACCAGGTTGGCGATGTTGCGGTGGATGAAGGCCTCGCCGGGTCCGAGGCCGGAGATCTGCTCGGCGGGGATGCGCGAGTCGCTGCACCCGATCCAGAGATACTCGGGGCTCTGGCCGGCACTCAGCTTGGCGAAGAACTCGGGGTCTTTCTGCTTCTGCTCGGCAGCCCAGGCGCGGTTGTGGTCGAACACGCGGTCGTGGGTCTGCTGGAGATACTTGGAGATATCCGAGGGGGCCATGATGACGTCGTCGCTCCTCAGCCAGCTGGGGGCAGGGGTGGAAGTTGAGAAAGTTGAGGTAGTATTGGAGCTGGAGTTGGAGTTGGGTTTTGACCTGTTGCTTGAATTGCTACAGTATCGATATTGGTGACCACTGGTATATTGGCGAGGATGAGAATAAGGCTGAGGATGAGGGCGATAAGGATAAGAATGGGGAGGGGAGCCGTGATGGTGGCGTTGGTGGTGGACCGGTAACAAAAACAGCCCCGATAGTGATAATACAGATACAGATGCAGATGCAGATGCAGATGCTACTAAGGTCGAGGCGACTCTCGGTTTCGCGCATGCGGAGAGCAGAGAACCGCAGCCCACCCTTCCTTTGATCATCGGGCCTATCATGGGTGACTTTGCACGCTGGACGAGGGAATTTCGAGGGGGGTTAGTGTATGCCAATGCAACTACCCAAGGGACTAACAAGACTGTATTATGTAGTGTTTTTTATACTTAATTTTGTAATTTTTTTTTCCTTTTTTCTTTTAATCTGAGTCGCCAAGAAGCATGTTGCCGACGCCAGTCTCCATACTGACGTAGTACAATACATTAGGTGCATTAGGTATCTACTACTTACCTACTTACTTGTATAGGATAGGCAGTCTTACCTTAGGTAGGTGGCGCCGCTCGCCTACTTACCAGTAAGCACACTTCAATCCATTTGTTCGTAACACGTCTTACCTACCGAGCTACATACCTAGGCAGTATAGGCACTGCACAGTATACATTGTTTAAGGCACAGCTAAGCTAAGCTACCCGCCTCTTGTCTTGTCTTATTTACATGTTTACTCAAACTGTTTCAAGAACGCGTCCGCCTTCTCCCACTCTTGTTCGATGATCCGCCTCTTATCCTCGCTTCTGACCCGGAATCTAGCCTGGAAAGCCTTTGGCCTCGTCGCCATGCCTCCGTGCCACCCGTTTATACTCATGTCCAGCTCATCAGGCGCCACGGCCTCCATGTCAAAGCACCACACCGCCTTCGCCATCGTCAACAGCAGGTTCCTCTGAGCCATGTGTTTTCCTGGGCACACTCTCCTACCCCCGCCAAACGTCCAAACCGGTCGTCGCGGAGCACCATCGGCGCCCTGACCCATGCCCGTTTTGGAACCAGTCGGATGTCGAAGAAACCGGCCCGGGTCAAATCTCTCGGGATGGTCGAATTCCTCTGGGTCGTGATTGATTCCCCAGATATTCAGTATGACCATTGTATTCGCGGGGATGAAGAATCCCTCGTAAATATCATCATGGGTCGTAGCATGGGGGATTCCGGACGCGATACCAGGCCGCCACCGGAGAACCTTGCGTTTCTCATTAGACAGAGGCACAATGCCATATAGGAATGGAGGGGTGGGGGGTTGGGTTACTCACTTCACGCAGGCAGGCTTCAAGGTACGGGAGTTTTGTATATTCGCTCGCACTCGTAGGCATCCTGTCGTTCCCGTAGAATCCGTCTACCTCTTCCTGGGCCTTTTCCAGAATAGAAGGATAGGCTGCCATAGCAAGGAGAAACGTCGAAAATGCACTCGCCGTGGTTTCAGCGCCACCCTCCATGAACACACCCCCAATATAGTCGATATCAATATCGCTGTACCCCTCCTTCTCTTGCCTACGAAGTAGATCCAGCATGAAACACTCCTTTCCTCGACCTTGTGCCATTCCCTCTCTCGCCCCGGCGACCAACTCACGGTAGAGATCGTGTTGAGTCTGCGTCACGGACTGAACCCTCCGCCTCCACCCCCGCCAAGGTGTAAGAAACTCTGGTACGTACTTTAAGACCGGAAAGTAATCAAAGGGAGGGATAGAATTAAGGGCTGTGACAACCTCCCAGTCCTTCATTAAATCGAAGAAGCGTCTTATCAAACTCCCATGGCCGAAATCCTTCGCCCGCGTCCCAAAGACCGAGGCAGTGAGCAGAGCCCCGTAATATCGAAAAACATGTTCCTGAAATCGATCTGGATCCACCAACAACTCGTACACTTCGGTATTGAAAGTCAGTTCTATTCGCTCCGGATGAAACCCCAGGTATAGTCAAATGCCTACAGACCTGTATGAATCCAAACATTGTCACGGCAGGCCAACGCACTAGCTAATAACTCGGCTAGGAGGGGAGAAAGATCGCGGGTCTACTCACTGAGCTGGGATGATTCCGCCTCATCTATCGGAGTGCGGTTTTCGAGTTCACTGTCTTTGAGAAATTCCATGAAGGTCTTGCGCTCCTTGCGCCACTTTGGTCCGTACGATAGAGTGGCAAGATGGTGGCCGCTTGGGGACTATGAGAGATCGCGACTTAGAGAATACCCTCTATATAAATATAAACAAGATAAAAATGCTATAGTACGCAAGAGTAATACGACACTTGGAAGGAAAGCTTAACTAAAACACAGGATAAAGGAAACAAAAGGGCATACTGGCGTCATCACTTTTTCATGAGGAAAAGATGGCCGTGATGAGTAGATGGCTCCGCGTTGGTCGATAAGGTCTCTAGCAACTTTCCAGCTGTTTATCACCACGGCGTGGGTACTTGGACCTAACCGGAGGCCCATAAGACCATGCGACGAGTACCTCCGGCATAATTCCGCAAGTTTTATGTATCCCTTTTCCAGAGACAGTTGGTGCAAATTACCTAGGAGTGGTAGCATCGGCGGGCATGGAGGGAAGTTCGGAGGGTACTGGATCGAGAACACGTGAACACAGCGGTATAATATGACGATAATGGACAACAGTCCTAGCATGATTTTAATGTCAGCCATCGCTTCAGGGGTTAATCGAAAATATCCTGCCGGCGTTTATTATTCCCCTAACCAATCCTTTTCTCGAACGGGAAGACTGCTTTTATATACGCTTGGTGTACGGAGTCTGTAGTCTCCCAAGTAAACGCCATATACCAAGATTTTCTCTATCATCAAGCACACTTCCTTTAGGCCGACCTATTCGGCACGCAAATTGGAGCCATGATAGTGTGGCGTATCCAAACGAGGAGAACATGAACGAGGATCCTTGCTACCGAAGAATTTATCGACTATTTCATGCATGCAATTCGTTGAAGATACGGGGGGTTGCACTTTCTCGCAGCACATGAGCAGCAATATGAGACATATTTTGGCACCGGCGTGATATTGGGTCCACGGCGTAAGCAGTGGCTTGGTGAACATCCTTTAGCGGGATTTGGAGTATTGGCCTCTCTCATCTTGGTTAGCCTCTATTATTTCGATTCTCGTGTCATCCAATTAATCTCACGACTGGTCATTATTAATAGGACATTTATAGGTTAACCCGTGTCGACCTGCATAAGAGGTAAGAGACGGGAAAATAAAAAGCAGGCGCGATTTAACGATAGGGAGGCTATGAGGCGATCGTCTCGGAATATGCGGAAGAACTAAAATAAGAGAATAAAATGCAAACATACAGCTGACTCGTCTGCGCGTCTACCATTGGGGTTATTCCTTTCTCTACACCAAAGGCTGTAATGCGTAATACCTGTGAAAGCCTATAGTTAGTGCAAACTTACCTATTCCAGACAAAACCTTGATTCCGCTTACTTATTATCATCCCTCTTAAAAAGATAGAATGCCGTGGTCAGTTTTTGCAATGCTGCCACCCTGTTAAAAGTCATACCTTTTATCCTAACATGGCTAAACATAAGATATCTGCAAGTTGCAATTCCATCGCGGTTAATTTTATTTACTAGTTGATCATTTAGCCAGGATAGCTGGATAAATGCTTCTAGAGATAGTCTTATTATAACCAACGTTTACTATATAGGAGTTTCAAGATAGATGGCCTTTTGTGATGACATTTTGTATAACTTTCAAGCTGTTTCTCAGCTAAGCCCACATTAAGACGTTGGAGGTTATTGATGATAACTGATGGTTAAGTTTGGCTATCACGTAATGAGATTCTGGGTCTCATGAGCTTTTACGGCAAATTTTCACACGCTATAGTTCAGAATTCGCTTACAATATTGTCGTTCTCTTGCAGTTGTTTCCGACTCCCTGCATCATATGCTTCATCTACTGTGTTTGGTATTATAGTGAGTTGCGCGTTATGCCAGTTAACATAAAAGCTCAGCACCGTGATGCTGAACTAAATGCTAAATGCATCCCCCCCGCAAAGTAATGTCTGAGGCCATTGGTACTCTATAAGGGTAGTACTTGCAACACTTTACGTGACTATGCCAAAAGTTATGCCACGTTAATCTCCATTTAGTAACGACGTTGTCGTAGGTGATGATGATGTTTGGACCCCTAGTCCCTGTCAACCCATACTCACTGCCTCCATCATTTGGACATGCCGTATATACATAGGACAAGCCAGTGAAAGTAGTGATGGTTAATTTTCCTTATACAACCATAAGCATCTAACACATGTTTATTATCAAACGCCCATGAGCCACAATACAGGACCTCCGACTTCGAAGCAATCTACAAAGCCACACAAGGCCACTAACAACCTCATTCCTAGCCTCCCAACTAAGATATAGTGATGGGTAAATTAAACTATTATTCCAAGCCCCATATTAGTAAGAGGAACTGCGCTGTGACACCCCAATGTATCATGCATAATTTGTACACTACAAGCTAAAGACTACACTAGAACGGATTTTCGACCAATTAGTAGAGCATTCTATCCTACAATGCATCTCGCGTCCATTGATTGACAATACTTATCTGGCCGGAAATAACTCAGAGCGATTCTAGTAAGCTCACTGTGTAGACCTCTACCTTGATCTAACTTAGAATGTCAGTAAAAAGTAAATATTTATTGTTTAAATAGTAGCAAACATATCCCGTCGATTGCTAAGCTTAGATACTGCTAGTATGAACTTTCTAATAAGAGTCTGCAGCCGGAGGTACGTTTATTGATAGTAATGGGCATATATTCACAAGGCACTCATCAGGAACTTGATGGCTGGGGTAGGGGTTAGGCTGTTCTTTCTGTGGGAAGGTCCTCTCAGCTACCTTTTTGAATGCTAACTAATTATATATAAGAACAATTTTCTTTGTCTGTATTACCAGTGATAATCCTGCCTCATGGTTCGCCTGGCGGTTTCATCCTATAATAGCACCCATGAAAACAATGGCCCCATTTAGAGGAACCGGGACGTTGGACCCTTGAGGCTTAGCAACACAAGCGGACCATCGGAAATTCAGAATAGATAATACCTCTTTATTAGATAGATTTCCTAGAGAAGACTATCTATACTTTCAGATCCCTCACTTTCTTTTACAGCTTGATCTGTCCGATCATTTGAGTCGACCATAAGTTATGTCAAGCTCCTATTAAGCCGGAGGATTGCAAGTAGCTCTATGCTGTATCCATCACTGACAGATAATTATCATGTCCTCGTATATTTTTGAATATAGACAAGCGTTTTGTCTCTATCGAGATACTGATAGATATAGCCGCTCCCAATGTACGACATCAGGTAACTCGAACGTGTCGTAGCAGGCTAGATTCCCATGCGCAGCACACAAAGTCCAACGTTCACGAACTCGACGCCGATCCCCGACTCCTTCGTCGGTATTTCCGGCCAAGCCGAGGCGGGTAGCAACGAAACGTAACGATGCGAAGCGTGCCGTGTCAGTCGAAATTGTGCACAATCGAGTTTAGGGTCCGTGGCAAAGTCAGGGACTCTAGCAGTCCGGCTATTTGTGAAGGGTATGGAACGGGAGGGCGAGAGAGGGGACAAGTGAGCGAGTATGATAGTGGATGGGAGCAAAGGGGAAGAAGGCGTGAGACTACGATTTACGGCGCCAGGGTTTGTGGGAATGGGGATCGTTGAAGCATAGAGGCTGGGAATGAATGCTATGACAAGTACATGCTGAATATCGCACCTATGTATGAGAGCCCGTCTAGGCTCGAGGAAGGGAGGCTTACGTCCACTTGCGAGACAAGAGCACATGCAGGAAGAGTGTCTGGTTATGAGGATGTAATTGATCCTTTCTAGAGTCTTCCTCGGACCACAGCATCTCCCGACATACCCGATGATCGTACAGAGGTGATGGAATTCCAGCTGCCTATCGTCTATGGACGGCAAGCGGTGGGCATGAGCGTGAATCTCGGTGGTTCCGCCCTTAGCAGCGCTAGGCATTGAATGTCCTGTTTCCGCTCATCAGCCTGTTCAGGTGGTAGCGCGCGTAGAAAATGTGCGAACGGGTGGCTCTGGTGACCGACATGCGGTCGAAGCCCCGAGGCAACCTAACGTTCTGTACATCACAATTTGTAAATCTCGGACGAAAGACAACGAGAGAAGCCCGATAAAAACTAAATATCTGCTGTCGTACGAAAATGCGCCGCGTCTAGCAAGGTCAAGTCGTTGTACCGCCATCCTGCCATGAGTAGATTACCTATCCCATTCGCTACACCCACGACATCCACAGTCGATTCCCCCGTCGGATAACAGACATAGCCCGGGCGAAATAGGCAGTGAAGCCCACAAGGCTATGTATGGTACCTAGTCTTGATGGTTTGAACATGGTCCTTTTTTTTTTTTTTTTGTCTCACCTTCTTCTTGCGGTAGAAAGCACTAGTTGGTTCATCATCCCGGCCGCCCAATAGATAAGGTGGCTTGTTCACGCATCCCAGAGCTTGCTTGCGATGTCTTGGTTCCATACTGCCACACTAGTAAACTGCGCTCTGTGGAGGGCCGCTAACGCGCAAACGCGAGACCAGCGAGGCAGTCAGCATCATCTCCGAGCGTAAGCGATGCAAGCCAGGTGCTCAAGGCAGTGTGATGGAGGAAAGGCTGCATTGGTATATCCAGGCGGACAGGATTGGGCGGCGAAGGTATGGGGTCGAAACGCCGTCGTCCTTCTCCGCTACGACCCTGGCCTATTCCGATATCTTGCTTGATACGAATGGACACGGCCCTATAGCATTCACTGCTTGGTTGGTGGACTCCTCCGTCATCATGCATGTGGAGCCAACATTTGCAACGCTGCATGTTCCTTGTGGGATGCGATTACGACTACCTGTCTGTACGCCCTACACCACCACGGAAACGGTTCGACAAACCTAATAATTATCACAAAGACGTACGACGACCGGAAGCGGAATGACTGGACTGGGTGCCCTACTCCGATCGGGCGTAGCATCCGCGTGATGCGATGTAATAAAGTGATGAGATGCGCTGGATTGTGGGTAAAGTATGCGTACAAGACAGCGCCGGCCGCTGCCGTCTTGCGTCTTGACCGCTTCAGCCCTCTCCCTGCCCCGACTATTCGAGGAGGACGACGACGAATGGTTGGCATAGGCTTGCTGTCCTGGATTCTGCGCCGTGGTCGGATTTGGCTGCCTTAAGTACTGCAGTAAGGGGTACACATTCCAAGTCATTACTGTGAGGAGTAGGCTGGGTTGGGTATTTAACCCGGGATATACCTAGTTAGTTACCCGCCAGCTAGATGACAGGATTGGGAATAATTAGATGGGGAGTGCTAAAGCTAGCGCAGCCTGCCGTTAGTTACGTGCATGTGGTGACTTCATTCTTCTCAATGCCATATCTGCCTCAAATCCAACGTTCCAATATCCCAGCATCCCAGCATTCCATCCTCATGGCTATGACGGCTGGGTTGATGACCTCGTCCTTTTGTTCGAATACCTATGTTGTATCTAACTAGGTAATACCTGTATCTGGGCGTAGATGCGTATAAGTAGATCAGGTGGACACCCGCCCAGAGACAGCCGCAGTGAGTAGGTCCTAAAATAGCACCGCCCGACTTGATCAACGCATGTACGCATGTGATGCTACCTCACTGCATACTCCCCGTTACCGCGTGTTCAAGACCCCTGTCTCATCGCCTACAGTATGTATGTATGTATGTATGTAGGTGCCCACAGCAGATGACAGCAAATGGAACCGTGCAGGGCGGGCGCAAGTGCTATTGACTGACTCATAGATTATCTAGGTAGGCAAGGGAACGAGAAAGCACGCGTCCCGTACGGAACAGGTGTGTCGTGTCATGCGTGCCCTTTCGTCTTTCATCTTTCACCGAAGTCGATCAGGTACGGATTCGAGATGAATCTCGTCGCCTTGCTCAGCGCGATCCAGCAGTGCTGGTGCCTTTTCTCGCCGTGATGTGTCTCCCAGGTGAAGTGCTCTACTTCGCCCGGATTGAACTGCCAATACCGTAGAGGTGGCCGACGGGTGATGTGGAATGGAGTCGCAATTCCCTCCTCGTCACCTTCGTCGGACGCACCCTCTAGTTCCTGCAGGCCGGCGTAATGTGTTCGGATAGGCAACGCGGGCGGAAGCTCGACGGTGTAGTTCAGCTCCCCCTGCTTTCCCTTCCGTACGCGAATCCGCTCTAGGTAGGAGGCGAGAGCGGGTTCGGGGATTTTCCGCCACGGCCCTCGATCGTAGACATCAAGCGAGACATGCAAGCTATGCAGACACGTGGGAGAGTCCGCGAGGGCGGCGAAGATAGCGCCGAGGCGGCTGTTCTTGGCACTCGCAGTCGAGAAGCTTTCGGCGGCTTCGTCGCCCTGGCCGTCGGTGTCCGGGCGGCCAATGGCAAGGAAGGGCGCAAGTTCATGGAACGGTACGCTAAGCGTGAGGTCGAGCTGCCGGAGGTGACGAATGAAACGAGAGGAACTAGACCGCACCAGGAAGCGGTGGGCTGAGAAAACGTCGTTGAATATCATCTTGTGGCATTCGATAAAGGACTCCATTGCTTCTGGATGCCTTGGCGTTGAGAATGAGCGTCAGCATGTCGCTTCTGGATAGCCCAACGTCCAGAACAGGTATGTATTCTCGAGCGCGGAGACTCACATCTTCTTGCACGCAACCATCAGAGCACCGAGGCCGGTCCGGTCAATCGAGGTTGGTTTTCCGTACTTGACGCGCTCCTCGCATCTCCAGTGACGCTGTCCCCATGTCGAAGCGAGTCTTCCCTGCCAGAGAAGCAAGTCTCCCCTGCCAGAGTCGAATATCGAATCCATTTGCTTTTGGATCAGATCCTTGTCCTCGTCATCCTCCTGGTACATGACACAGCGGGTATGCACCCAGTGGCCGTCCTTGAAATGTAAATGCCGCCCGTTCGGCTCGTGGTACATGTGATCGTACGGTCCCTGCCATACGTAGGCGTATATCATCTTCCTTATCTCGATGGGGAGCTTCTGGAAGAATGAGCAGTCTTGCTGTCCATCGAATTGACGCTTTGGCCCAGACACTCCAAACTCCATCGTTTTGGGTATTGATGGTGAAGCTAGAGATTTCTGCTCCGTCTTGGTTGTCGTCGCCGACGTGCTGCTGCTGCTGCTGCTGCATCCCCTTGCCTTCTCCAGCTTCTGGCGAAGATACGACCGTAATCGGGATGAGACACCAACAGCCATTTTTACTGTCACTATCATACAGCTCAATATAGGAAATAGCCAAAGCTAGATAATATACGACAATACTAAAGCGAGTGGGATGTTCGGAAGTGGGAGTACACAAAGGTGTATCTAAGAGATACTAGATGCAGTCTTATATCTGATTCGCATGCCCTCACACGCAATACTTTTTAACTAATAGTCACAGGCAAGACATGCTCTCGAAGTACAGAATCCTTTTTTTTTTATATACATATCTAAGCCTATCATAGCCGCGTAGCTCGACCGTCTCGACCGCACGGGAACTACAAGTACCAAGACATGATCATGAGCCCCTCATTGCCCCATGCCGGCATGGGGGTGGGCGACTAGGCAGGTATGTTAGTGTCTGACAGTAATAACTATGGAGTGTTGAATTCCAGAGGATCGCCTTTGCTGCCTGAGATGCGTCCGACTGGGTAGGGCTGAGTTACACGTGTAGGCGGCATGAACAGGATGGACAATCCAGGCATGACAAGCGGCGTCAGTGTCACGCTGGCAGGTGATCAGTTTCTACGACTATAATCGGGCTGGGCACAGTACCACTTCCCACCACACCCTTGTCGCTTACCCTGAACGGGAGCACATACACACACACACACACACACTTGCGACTTACACAGGGCTTCCTTCGCGAGGGTGTGTGTGACGAGATGTATTTGAAACTACACTTTCTGCTACGCACGCACAAGACCAAAATTATCGCTGAGATATCGACCTAGGCAGAGGCCAGTCTAACCTACCTTCTTCAACCGTATATACCAAGTATGTAACCTGCACTGCACTGCACTATGTAGACACTAGCTGTCCGTGAGCAGCTAGTTAGACAAGTCTCATTCGGCCACTATTGTGTGTGGTTCCGTTCCATTGGTATCCAATCATGATGATGGCATTCTCAGAAGACGCCTGGATGCTGACCCAAGTACACCTACAGATATCGCGACGTAAAGAAGGGCGGTACGTAGATGGGATTTATCGGGACCGCTCAGACTAGCTCCGGTGCACAGCCGGCCGCGCAAAGCGCCCGTAACTAATACGTAGGCTCTGTGTATCTACATAGGCATAGGTAGATAGACGGGTTGGGTGTATTGTATGTATATATCGGTTTCCCCCATGGCAAGTCACGATAGAGCCAACAAGTTAGGCAACAACAATCTATCTGCTATGTACGGTACATCCACTGCAAGTCTCTGTTAGTAGTCCGTCCGCCTGTTCATGGGAAGCGGCGACTAGAAGGCTTGTTCAGACGGGGTCGCGGCGTGGGGCTTCGCTTTTCGTGGTCCCTAACACTATCAACGACGTGTCTCGTGGGTTGCCGTGACCGACATAACGACGCTGGCCATTTCGGATCCCACTCCTGCCTGCTAGTGACACGGCCGAAAGGGATACAGCGCTTCGTGTGAGGAACAATCCGGAATACCTTTGCCTTGTCTCACCGTTAGTGGAACACTGTCACCCGGTCGATTCGCTTCGGCTTGACTGGCGGGGGAGCCAAGGATCACCGTCCTGTCCTATAGGTACCATCACCCCCCTCGCCTCCGAACAGTAGTAGTACCCCAGTATCAGTACGCGTACATGCGATGGGGCATAGAAAAAAAAAAGAAAAGAAAAATACCTCACATGGCGCAGAGAACATAAGAGTCAGTCAGTCAGTCAGTCCCAGCCATGTCTCACTTACGCCGTATTGCGACTAACTAGGTACGTGCCGATGGTCCATGCCCTCACCTCAGCCGCGGGCCGTGCAATGGGGTACCTATGAATATTTGATCCTTTGGGTCTATAGTTACTACGTACATATGTACCTAGATAGTTCTGTCTTTGGCGTACCTGTCGGTGCCGGGGACCGGGGTGGGGTGGTGACCGAAGGTATCCCGCTCCATGGTCTTGGAATTCTTCAACCCAGTCGTTCGGCGTCCCACGCTAGTTAAGTGGCATTGCCGGGAAGAATGCAGCAGCTTACAATAACTAGGCACTTACATACAACATACAACTCGCTTAGGGCGTAGCGAGTGAGCAAATAACCCCCCCCCCCCCTTCCCCCGGACAAATAGGAGGCTGAAGAACGTCTCGCGCTTACAGCTCACGAGTATGACATGACGGTATTTTCCCCCGGGCGAGGGGACGTAATTGAAATCGGAGTTACGTTTACTTGGCCATGAGGCCGGGGTATTGATAAGAGAACCTCAGCATGTGCATATGCATAGGTCAGCGCCATCCCCGCCGTCTCTTCTCGAGTAGGTAATGTGTAAGTAACCTACAGTAATAAGTATGTAGGTCGACACCGGCTGTTAAACCGGCATAGCGCATCACGGGGAAATGCAATGCAATCGGTCAGCCGGTAGCCTGTACGGTTGATCCTACGAGGGAGTTATCTGCGGTTCAACAGAGCCAGCGCCTATGGGCACATGACTCCAAACAACCCGTCATTCTGCTATACGATATGTAGATGGTGCCGTGCAGGGAGCGAAGCAGAGTGTGGTATTATCCTGCGCGTAGGGTACGGTACGCGCGTGGGCGATGCGGCAGGATGCCGGCGCGGGCTGTATGCGTGGGGATTCCTGCGTGGCGTCGTTTCTCGGACGAGATAGCGAACGCACTGGGAACAGGTGCAGCTCTGTGGCATATATGTGACATACGTGTGACGTACTATGTAGGTGGGCATTCTGTAGGCATCCTGTAGGTAAGTAAGGCTGTATATACATACATACATATAGTACTTACATAGGCACGCATGTATGCTTTCGCATCGTCACAATACTGATATGTCAAATCAAGGCATGATGTCCTTTTGGGGCTCTTTTCAAGATGAAAGATGCGATAAGATGCAAGGCGACTTGATTCGTCTGCTGGCCGGATATCCCATACATCGGCCATATACACCTGCTAGTCCAGGGACTACCCGTGGCCGTGGCCGGTGAGGGTGTGTAAGACGACAGACGCTTAGTACACACCACCACTGCCTTCCCGCTCTTCCTACGCTGCCCGCCCTGTTGATACAATCTGACACGCCACATCTCTCGCGTGGCCACAATATACTTACTGCATAGCGTAGTGTGGGAGTGTGGAGTGTTGATGGATGGATATATGGATGGATATATGGATGGATGGGTGCACGCACGCACGCACGTATGTGAAGGGCATAATATGTAGTGGAGTGTGGTTCGAATGACGAGCTCCTCAGTTGACGGAAGATACGAGATGGGGAGCTTGGAATTAATTGACCAAGTTGGGTGAAGCACGAGGATACTATATTGTCATCAACACAACGTCAACCTTCCGTTTTCTGCCTGAAGTACTATAGTAGGTTATCTTCCCGGCTCCCGTGGTAGGCAGTCTGCTCAATTTCGGCCAAGCGCCGCAGTACCTTGACCAATTATATGCTCGTCTCACTACATATATAATTATTGATGGTGTACGGAGTCAACCGGTTGAGATGGTATAGATGACTTGGACAAGTACCTGGCAAAGGACCAACCTTGACGTCGTTAGTTTATCTACCCGGCTACCTACATGTATACCTAACCTACAACCTTTACGATTCTTAAGCCATTGCTAGTATACATGTCGGGCATTGGTAACACGACAGTGGCAGCACACCCGATCTCCGAATGCTATTCCCGGACCGGTGGCAAGACTCTCGCTATGATGATATGTCCCAAGTGTAGTCTGGCCTTGTTGCACGCCTCTAGTTGCGTAACTTAGCACCGAACATCGTATACGCCCTACAGTATTCGTCCGGAAATATAAGGGGTCGTAAATGCTGTGAACGCACAATCGGAATACGCGGCTGCGTGGGCCAACAACGGTGGTTGTCGTGCCGATTACTAGGTACAGCTTCAATGTATCGACCGTGCGTGTGAGAATTAGTACCTGCACCGTAAGTAGTAGATATGACCTCGAAACAGGTAGAGAAACGTGGCCATAACTTGGCCAAGGTTTGAGCCCACATAGACGTATAGGTTATTCACTTCTGCACGCCGGACCGGAAACTTGCCCTATATTCTTACACATCACTCCCCGGCCCCCGAGGCTGAAGAGTGATAGATCGCCCGTCAGCTAGCCCTCAACCATCGGTAGCGTGTTGCTAACGGACAAACAGCATGCTACGGTACGTATCACATCTGCATCGACCCTAGAAATACCGATGGGGTGGTTTTCAATATAAATTCATCTCGGCCAATGCCAATTAACGATGGAAGAGGAAGGTAAGGGGGACAGGGGGAACGGGGGAAGAGATTTATTTCACTAAACTGAAGCTGTGCAGGTGAGCACCCACAAGCGAATAGTAACACTTGGAAAGACTACATAATTTCAATCTACCTTCACGCTGTGCGAAGCGAATATACTAGGATGTGTGCTTTAATATTCTCTTACTATTCGCTGCTCCTAGCCTGCGTTCGAGGGTTGTTGGTAGCGTTTTTCTCGCAGTGATTCGTGGCGAGCTATCCTTGTGTAAGCAAACAACGATATGACAACAGAATACCTGAAATGTAGCAAGAACAATTATCCTCTATAGGCGCATAGAAACTATATTTTGACAAGCACATTACTGACGACCAAACGAATATATCCTAATGTTAACGGCTCGTTGATGGCTAAGTTCTCACTTCCGACCTCCTACAATCACCGTTGCGTAGCCGTTGGCGTTGTTGCGAGCCACATATACGTCATGATCAACTCATTGGGTTATTAGTTAAATATACATATAATATCGGGACCATGGCAAGTAAAGATAGGCAAGAAAGCACCAGTGCATGGCCCGATGGTTGGATTATATGAAAACGAGAGAATGGGATAATAGAATAGGGGCTTGATGCCGAATGGACATGCCCATCGAGTGAAGGATTACCACGCACATGAAATCCCCTAGGGAAGGGCTGTCAGTATTACCAAATCAATACGAGTTACGTAGTATTATTTCTCATTCCCAAAGCTCGCTATAGGCTCAAAACCCTCCAGATCAGCTACCACGCTGGCCTAAAAACCTAACCCGCGGCTCAGTATCCTATTTACCAAACACTTGGGCCTAAAAGTAAAAATATTTCGTTAATAACCTACAAGCCCTGATCCCATCCAACTGAAGCCCCAAGGAGTTTCCTCATTCCGTTTGCCGGATGCCTAACCTGTCTCACGTGCGAAATTTACCTTTGACTAAGATAGAATGGTCGACTACTGCCACCGCCGGTATCGCACTACTACATTGAACATGACAGGAAACCAGTAAGGCCATGCTTTGTAGATGGACCCAACCCAGGTGACGGCCTACACAGCTAGACAGCTAACCGACTCAATCCCTCCGATATACGTAATACCCAAGAAGGTTGAACAAAACTGTTTAGTTGACCTTTACTTTTCCTTTCCCTTCATAGAAAAAATGGGAGAAAAAGGAGAATTAGGATAAAGGGTATATGATACACAGGTCGTTCGTGAGCAAACGTCCAGAGTCGTTATGGATCAAGGTTCTTGTCTTCGGGCGTCATATCACAACCCGCAATGTGTGACGGCCATTCATATTTTTATGAAAGAAAAAAGCCCCCGACGTACTCTCCCATGAAGACCAAACCTGACCCTTTTTCAACATGCATGCCTGTTTTGCCTGCCCCGTATTACCTCCCAAAATAGTCTATTTATTCACAAGAGTCGAAAAAGGCTAATTCAATCTACCGACGAGCGAGTAATGCTCTATCGAGACATGCCACAATCTGATCCAGCACTGTTAGTATGGGACCAATGATTCAAGGCGGGGAACTCATTGTATCGAAGGAGAAGAAGAAAAGAATGGGGTCCTACCTCGGGATCAAACACGCCTTGGTTCTCTAGATATTTGCTCAGCCCTCGGACAAGCTCCATCTGCTCCTCCAGTGACAAGCCGGTGATAGCGAGCTCCATGACGTTCCCGTAGTTGAGCTTGTGCTGGGCTACAAAAGTCTGGTAGTATATGAAGGCGAAGAATCCCATGATGAACTGGCAGTCCATCCTATCCGTCATGCCACCGTGGCCGGGGATGGAGTCGCCAAAGTCCTTGATCTTGAAAGTGCGCTTGAGGCCGGATGCGAAGAAGCCGCCGAAGGGAGCAATGAGCGAGGCAAAGGAGGCGAGGACGACGGCGTGGAACTGCATGGGCTCAGTGGTGAAGGAGAAGCTGGTGCCCTCGGGCAGGAAGAACAGGTGAGGCAGGGTGTAGGTGTGGGGCAGGAAAGCCGGGTTCGGCTCGCACTCGAGGCCGGTGAGGATGTTGGCGCCGAGGTCGTTGACGGGGCAGATGAAGTACTTGGAGCGCATGAGCACGTTGGTCAGCAGGAACCCCCAGACGACGGTCATGACCCAGGCGCCGACGAAGCCCTCGACGGTCTTCTTGGGCGAGAGCTTGATCAGCTGGGTGCGGCCGAAGGAGATGCCGCAGATGTAGGCGAAGATGTCGTTGCAGATGACGAGCGAGGCGGGCAGGAAGAACCAGATCATGCCCTCGAAGACGTTGTTCATGACGAAATGGGCCTGGACGACGATGAGGTAGAGGGCCATGTGGGTCCAGGCGAAGTTGGTGAACTGGAACTTGAGGTGGCCGGCCTTGAGGTTGGCGACGAAGAAGACGAAGCCGATGACGTAGAGCACGAAGCTGATGAAGCGGTGGTGGGTGGCGAGGGGCAGCAGCACGCGGTCGACGAGCACAATGTGCTTGAAGTAGTAGATGACGGACTCGCCGTACAGGAAGTACATGGTGGTGACGAGCCAGTACCAGTTGAGGCTCTTGGTGGGCCGCAGCTGGCGGGCGCGGCTGGGCACGCTGGCGATGGCGATGACCTCCTTGAACGACACGATCTGCACGATGGTGATGCAGACGATGATGTAGATGTGGCCCGAGAACAGGGCCGTGAAGAAGAGCCCGATCATGACGAAGGTCCAGAAGGTGCGCACGAGGAAGTTGGCCTTTTTCTTTTCGTACTCGGACGGTTGCGGCTCGTTCATTTTCTACACAGAGACAATAAGTAATCAGTAGAGTTAGACGACGAGACCTGTGAGGCGGGATAAGGATAGAACAGAGGGGCAAGGGAGAATAGTGTTGACAGCAAGAGAGAAGAGGGCAATACCAAGAAATGAATGGATGAAAACCTACCTCGCTGATGTGATCCAGCTGCGGCGTCGTTATGCTCCGCGTCCTCACGGGCGACCCGGAGCCGTCCTCACTGACTTCGCTCATGCTGGACCTCCTGCCCTCAACATGTCCGTTGGCGAGCCGGTTGGGGAAGCGAACCCCGCGACGTGGTTTGGTCATGGCGTAGGGACTCTTGGGGCGGCGCGCGGGCGGGTTGGGTCGGTATTTTAGAGTTTGTGGAGAGACGATTATAGTTTTAGGAGGATGGGATGTATATACAGTATGTCTCTTCCGGTTGCGACAATACTAACTACTAGGAAGGTAGGTATGTATGTAAGTAAGTACCTACTAGAGGTAAGCAATGACGACGTCGGGACGGTATACACACACATACACACACGCACACACACACACGCATATGCATACGCATATATACGCACGCACGAACACCACACACGCTGCACACAGACAACACAGGCACGCGGGTGCGGGGTGTGAGACAAGACAAGAGATCGGGCTGGGCTGTATGGCGCTGTATGGCGACGACGACAACAAGGGCGGCGGCAACGAGAAATAAATAATGTGGACCTAAATATCGTCGGTACCAAGCAGGTTGAGGTCAAATAACTCGGGTCTTAGGCTTGCGGCTTGCGGCTTGCTTGTTTGCTTGCGGGCGATCGACGGGGTACTAATCTTATCTGATTAGCTCGGAATATGCTGTAGGCAACTACCAGCAATAATATAGGTCGTTTCGTTGGGTCGATACCTGGTAACTAGATGGAAGGAACCACGCGATGCCATGTAGTATGTGAAATGGTAGTATGGAAGAAAAATAAGAACAAGAAAATAATAAGAGATGGAGAGTAAAGTATGACGAAATGACGATAGATGTTACAGTACAGAAGGGAATCCCAAAATCGTTGTCGAGGCCAACCAAGTCAGTGGTCAGCCTAGATAACTAGACTAGGCAGGATTTGGTACACTGGGAGGCACAAGGTGGATCACCTACGCATACCTAGATAAATCGAATTGCGGCGCGGTTTTCTTTTGTCCTTGACCGTCATCAAACTACCTAACCTTACCTACCGCCTTACCTAGGTACCTACCTAGTATCTAGTTAGGTCAGGTACGAAAACAAGTTGGCGTTGAGCTGATCTATTATCACTGTATCCGCCTAACTAGAAGGTAACTCAACAATTGATTTCCAGTAATGTAACATCTTAGGTTTCTAGCATGTACGAATCGAATACCTACATGGTAACTACCTGAGGCCGCCGCCACAACAGCCCTACGCCGCTGCAGCCGGGTTGGGTGCGGACCCCATCATCTTTCCGGCACCCCGACTGTCTTTCACATGCTTAAAAATACCAGAGTGCGATCCGTCACTTATTCGTCGGCATGGGGACCCATGGCTATCCAATACCACAATCCGTCCGATATATCCATGCTAGGAGAGTTATTGCTGTGTTATCTAGATCTAGGTAGGTAATGCTCATACAACGACATATCTAGTATATATTCGCTTGTTCCTATCATATCATACGTACTCTCGGATCCGAGTATTTCCAATGCATCGCTAAAACATCATGATATGACACACATAGACCTTCAGGGTCGGATCTTATTCATCCAGGAACCATCTATATTGTGTCGTTCTTGTTTTATGAGCGCGAGTGCAAGTGCAAGTACCTCTACAATTGGCGTCAACCGCTGAAAAACTCGCCTAGCTCCTCCCCAGCTTCCGACGTCACCGCCAGCTCTAGGAGCTCGTGCGCCAGCTCTGCAATATCCTCTGAGACGAGGTCGTCGGCAAAGTTCAACCTGGACAGGCTGACGAGGTACTTCTGCGAGCCTCCTACCGTCCTGGCTAGCTTGGCCGACACGTCGACGGGATTACCGTCCAACGGACTTGTGACTATCTTGTGGAGTAGCAACATCGTGTGCGCCACCAGCCTCTGTAGCCCGTCCTTCTCCTCGTCCTCGCCCACTGGCGAGTACTGCATGTCGCCATCGTAGAGCGCCTCGATGCACGTTGACAGGAACAGTACCAGCCGCGAAATCACCAAGTCGTGCTTGGTGAGATGCACAAGCCCGAACGGGGATCTTGCAAACGTCGAGAGCGTCTGCAGCACCGCGAGCCGCACGTCTTGTAGTTTTATCTCGTCCGCCTCCCATCGGAGTGACTCTGTGAGATGTGTCGAGACCCGGTCTATCACTAATCGCGCCACCACTTCCGGCGGCTGCTCTGGGTTGATGGGCCCAATGCTGTCGGGCAACACAGACGTACACAGCAGCCTCAACGTCGCCATGAAGTCCTCTCTAGTATGCTTCTGACTGAGAAGCATCAGCACGAACTCTATCTGCATTAGGTTCCAGAAATCAGCGCATGGCGATGAGATGTTGCCATCAACGGGTTCTGATGTCGCGCAGCCGAGCGCCACGAGATGCATAAGGGATAGGATCTTGTAGCTGTCGATATTGTCTCTGATATGTATGAACTTTTTCGTTGTTGGGTCGCCCAGGGCCCAAGCCAAATTATTAAATCGGGGTATGGTTACTTCGTAGACAGAGGCCATCGCTACCGGAAGTAAAGTCGGGGCAATGTACGGAGCCAACACTATTGTCTGTAGCTGCAGAGTGAAAGAAACCAGCGATACGAGCTCAATGATAGGAGCCAGCTGCCATCAAGTTAGCCAGAGGCTCGCGCCAAAAAGAGCAAGAGAGGAAAGCAATACGGGGGTTAGTTACTCACACAATTCTCATGCATACACAAATCCCATAATCGAATGACCTCCAAACAAAATTGGATGGGCAGCTGGGTAGGGTCGCTAGGGTCACCAGCAGTGCTAAGCTTCCGGAGGAGAATAGACGCAATGCTTTCATTAGGTCTGGCCTTAAGTGTGAACCGCGACAGATAATCAAGCGTCAAAGGGCGGCCATGATCGGCACTGTGGTTAAGGATGACTTGCATGTACTACAGATTCTCAGTTAGAAGTAGTTGGTAGGGAAAACGTCGTCTACAACCTACATTGAAAGGCATACTTCCTTGCGTGAAAGGTGGTATTTGATTGACTATGGCAACATCATGGGCTCTCGCGGCGTCTAGCATAACCACGTCATCCGAATGCGTCTCGAGGGCCATAATGGGGCTGTCGACGGCTGGCCGCTTCCGCTTGCTCTTCGTAGGCGTCTTCAAAAGTTTCGAGGGAGGTTCGACGACGGCGCCGGCCACTGGGCCAGCATTCTTACCCCGTTTCCCCTTGCTCGGGCTGCCTGCCATCTCCACATCTTCGAACCCATCTGATACCCCCCATGCCTTCGCAACCGCATTCTTCTTCGGCGTCCCGGGCCCCTCTTGGCGTTTAGCAAGGACGAGTTGTTCCCTCAAGTCTCGTCTCATAAACTCGAGCTCGGTCACCGCGGATTCCTGGGCAGCTCTTGCAGCCTCAACAACCCGTTCCTTCTTTGCCAACTGTTCGGCTACCCGCGCCTCGGCGATCTGGATCTTGTGCTCACACTCTCTTTTTACTTTGTCTAGGTGGTTCCGAACGATGCTGACCTCTCCAACCTTGGTGGTGAGCTTGGACTCGAGATCTAGTTTCTCTGCTTTGAGATTTCGTATCTCTGCTTGAAGGGCCTCGATCTCATGAGAGGAGCCCCTCGTCTGATGTTGGGCCTGGGACTGCTGGTACCTGGATGTGACCGAGGGGGCCGGTCGAGAGAGCGAGGGCGGAGGGCGTGGAATCCGCTGTGAAGCATGGGCATCGGCCGTTGCGGGGCCAGCGGGCGGTCGAGAGACAGAATTGATAGGGTGGGGGCGAAGGTGACTCGCAGGAACAGGAACAGAAACGGTACGCCAGGTTTCTGTTTGCTGTGGCGGCTGCTGCTGCTGCTGCTGCTGTTGTTGTTGTCGTCGCCGTTGCTGGGGGGGTATCCTTGACGGGAGCTGGGTGGGAGGTGCAAGCGTAGGTGGTAAAGCAGACTTTAGCTGTACGCCATCCTGCACGACTAGCTCGGCATCGTCAAGATCATCGTCCTCGAAGTTGTCTTCGACCTCGGGCTGTGGGTGGACTCGGGGCGGAGGCAAGGGCGCCGCCACCGGGCGGCTGTAGATCTTGTGGGCTTGGGTGGACTGGATAGCGTTGTTCTCTAGCTCCTGGAGAGCATTGGCGTTGAGGGCGTCGAGGTCATCGTCTGAGAAGTCGTCCATTGTGACTCGGAGAGCCAGTGATGGGCACGAGCCGACCCATTGGCGCGACGTTGCGCCGGCCGGTTCGTGTTCACGAGGCTCGAGCAAGTGCGATTAACCAGGACGTTTGACGCAATGGAGGCAAGCAAATGGTAGTGGAATGCCGACAAGGTTGCCCCGTGGTTTAGCGGTAACAAAAGTTATCAGTCGGTCGGTACTTCATATTTCATTGCGGCGCGTACAGTTCACACTACAGTATAATATGTAGGCTAAACTGTGATAGATACCTTATGCCCCACCATGAGCTTTAACAGTATGTAGTTACATACCTACCTAGGTATATATGTAACTACTCACTCCGTACCTACTGTTCCAAGACTTCATTACTTAGTATGTAGGTAGATTATGTAAGTACCTACCTGCCTCATTCTATCTGTTGCAAGTGCCCAATCGACCTATTTATCAACGAGAGAGGGGGGTGGTATCTCGAATAAGTATCATGTCTACCCGTCTAGCAGGTAGGTCAACATCTAACATCACTATACTTCTTAATCAATCGATTCAGCACATCAATCACGACAGGATAAGTTGAGAACTGACACCATCTTGGGGAAGCATAGAACAGACAAACAAACAAACAACATTCGGCTTCTGAGTGTGACTGCCTAGTACCTACATACTTTGGAAGGTAGACCTTAGCCAAGCACTGGATAAATGGCAAGTGCCGTCCTCGCGCCGTCAGGACGTAACTTTACATAGGCAACGCCGCCCTTGGATGAGATTGCCCGCACAACTAAACCCTCGAGTTTAGAGTAGGTGCCCTGACTACCTGGTAGGTACTTGATACGACAATGGCTTGCCTTCTGGAGTCCTGTGCAACAAAATGACGGCAGGAGCCATGTGATCTGCCCGGGTAGAACAGCCAGCGTCTTGTCTCACCCTCAGACTCAAAGTCCGACTGGAATGTGGCCATAGTCCCCCAGCGACTTCAACTAAGTAAGCATCTACACCCCCGTCAGTTCCGTGGTGAGACTACTGCAGGCTTTTGAGCGCTTGTTGACGCGGCGGCACCGAACAAATCTGCATTTCGCCGACAAGATGTTGGGGGCTGTAGCAGTCGTGTTAGCGACCATCAGTACGTTGATCTATTTAGTACGTCGCAATGTGTTGAGCACACTCACTGAGACTGCCTACACCAGCGTCTATCCAGGCCCTCGTTTTGTCCTGTCCCGGCGTCCCTGCTGCTCTCCACCCGTACAGCACCGCTCCGGGGTGGTCGTACGTTAAAGTGGCAGACGGGCTGCATGGTCCTCGTGATCTGGTATTTGACAGCCAGGGCCGCCTCCTCATTGTCGAGGAGGGCTTTGGCGTTAGCCAGCACATCGTAGATGCTAATGGATGTATCATCAAAACCCGGGTGCTGATCTCAAACACGGACCTCAACCACGGCATTTGTCTGAGCGCGGATGGACAAACCCTGTATGCGAGCTCGCCTTCGTCCGTATTCAGCTGGAGCTACGACCCAACCACCGGTAATATCGGCCAAGGCCCAGTCTTAGTAATATCAGGCATGGCAACATCTGGCCACATCACAAGAACACTGGTTGTTCCGCCACACCGCTCCGATCTACTAGTCGTGTCGCATGGCTCGAATACGAACATCGACCAAGAAGCTAGCAGCCCTAGGACCGCTAGAGCCATCGTGAAGGTCTTCAATATATCGTCTACGCCTCCGGGGGGCTACAATTTCATTTCAGGGGGCTGGAACGCAGGTTTTGGGCTTCGTAATGAAGTTGGCCTCGCATTCGACGGGAATAATATGTAACGAGACCTCATATGCTATTGACAGCAGGAGAGATAAGATGGAAATACTGATAAATAGTAGGCTCTGGGGCGTCGAAAATAGTGCCGACAATCTCGCTCGCACCGTCAACGGTACAACAATCGACATACACACAGACAACCCGTCTGAAGAACTCAATTTCCTGGGCGACGTAACGCTTCCGAACGACGACTGGTATGGTTATCCATTGTGCTTTACGGTGTGGAGCCCCAGCGAGCTGTCGGACCGCGTCTTCCGGGTCGGCCAGCAGTTCGTCCAGATACCCTCCACGTATTTCAACGATGATACGTGTGGTCAGATTTCCGTACCACCCGTACTCAGCTTCCAGGCACATTCAGCACCACTCGGCTGCAAGTTCGATGCCAAGTTTAACAATCTGTTCGTCGCACTCCATGGCAGCTGGGATCGCCAGCCCCCCACGGGATACAAAGTCGTTGCGGTCCCCTTTGCCCAAGGCTCGGATGGGTCCTACGCACCTACGGCTGCTTCGTGGAGTATCAGGGGTAGTATCGATGTATTTTATCCTCAAGATGAGGCACAGTGCTCGTCATCTGTCTGTGCCCGACCCGTAGGCCTCATCTTCGATGCTCTTGGGCGCCTCTATGTGACAAGTGACACGTCCGGCGAAGTGTTCCTGTTGTCACAGGGGTAATAATAGAGCTTATTTCAAGCTCTGAAACGTGTGCTTGGCATACTTTTCGGCTCAGCACACGGCCTACGGAATAGACCTAGTTTAATGTGATATAACAGTCTTGCTGCATTCAACCTTAATGTCGCCCAATACAGTTGTTGCTAGGCGGTGACCCTCTCAGTAAGATGTAGATGCTGTGTTCATACATACCTTGGTGGTCATCGCATTCGAAATTTCACAATGACCAAATGGTCAGATAGAGCGCCACGAGAAGAGAACGAGAGATATAATGGTGAGATTGAGTACCTGGCGGCTAAAGACCGGACCTGTCCCCCGGCTAAATGTGAAAGAATCACTACTTGCGCTGCTAACCATAAACTAAACCCTGTCTAAATATGAGCCTCTCCTAAACACGCTTTTCCCCCACTTCATCGACGTGTTCAGCAGTGCCGCTAAGCATATCCGCCTGCTTCTCGTCGAGCGCCACATCCAACCGATCAGCATCCTCATTGCCGCGACGGCCAATCTGGTGCCAGGGTAGCTCGAAGAGGCGGTTCATACTCTCGAGCGAACGGCCGGCGGTCTCGGGCACGAAGAACCAGACCCACACGCCGCCTAGCACAGTCACAGCCGAGAAGAACCAGAACGTGCCGCCTGGTGTGATACCACCCAGCGATGTGGGTAGCAGCAGGACGGGCACGGCGCGCGAGTTGCCATATTGGTTGACGAAATGCAGCGTCATGGCGAGGGACGTCGACAGGGCACGGATGCGCAGAGGGAACAGCTCGGCCGTCAGGAGATACTGCATCGAGTTCCAGCCGAGCGCCCAGCCGAAGCCCGAGACGAAGATCATAGCGATGGCACCGCGGCTGGCGGCGGCCTGGTGGCTCGGGATCTCGTAGTTGTCGACGACACCCAGCTCGGGTACCGCCGTCAGGAAGCCCGCGATGTAAATGACAGCGATGGACTGCAGCGTGATGCCGATGAGGAGCGCGCGCTTGCGACCAATGACGTCGACGAGGAACAAGGCGCATCCCAGCGCAGCTACGAGTTTAACGATTCCGAAAACGCCACTAGCCAGCAGCGACTCCTGTGTGCCCGTGATGCCCAATATCGCAAAGAGATCCGGGGCATACAACGTAATCGAACCGGCGCCGCTCCATTGGGACAGCAGCTGCACCGTGAGGGCCAGATAGAGACGGTAGGCGTTGTTAGGGATGAGGAACATCTCTTTCAGTACGCCTGTCCAGTTCGACCCCATCGTGGCCTCCATCTCCTCGTCGTGCTGCGCCTGGATCGCCGAGATCTCACTCACGACGTAATCGTGGTCTGGCGGTAGCTGACGGATGTGAGACATTACTTTTACGGCCTCCTCACTCTTCCCTTTCTTAATGAGGAATCGCGGAGACTCGTACTGGAAGAAGGTGAGGATGAAGATCAAGCCTGCGAAGATGATATGCAGACTCGTTGGCACAAGCTACAAGGTAACCCCATTAGCATTTCTTTTTCACTCACTCTCGCCCGTCTTCACACAGATCACGTGTGTCTGAATAAATGAGCATGATGACTTGACTTGATTTGACTTACCCATCGATTAGGTGTGGTGTCCCCAATGTTGACCTGGGCACCATAGTTGGTGAAGTACGCAAGCACGATGCCGAGGTACACGCAACCCGTGAAGATGCAAGTGCAAAGACCACGGATAGACGCCGGTGCGATCTCGGCGATGTACACAGGCCCAACGACAGGCGTCTGGCCGACACCAAGACCGGCGATAAAACGGCCGGCGTACACGGCGCCCAGACTGTTCCCGTGTCCCATGAAAATGGCAATGCCCAGTATCCATAGTAGACAGAGCTGGCGTGTCGCCCAGACACCTAGGAAACCCTCGTGTCAGCTCATATATCGAACGGCAGTTCAACTATAAATAATAGAGCCAAGCAAATTATCTTACGGCCAATGCGGTCGCAGACCAAGAATGCAATCAGGGCACCACCGACGGATCCGACCTGCACCATGGCTGAGACATTGGCCTTGATATTGGCCTGCTCCGTCTCGTTGTAGCTGTCATAGTTGATGGAAGCCTGGAAGACCTTGGAGTTGAAGGCGCCGTTGATCAGACCCTCGTCCACGCCGCGGGCGGCACCCAGAAGACCGAACGAGCAGACGGCGAACCAGAGACGCCAATTGAAGACGCCCTTTGGCTCATTCAGATCCTTCAACTTGAAGATGTTCACGGGTTTCTTGACACCGCCAGCCATGTTGGGCAGGAAGGAGGGAAAGAACTCGCGGTATTAGGGATGAGATGAGGAAGGGGGGAGGTTGGCGACTCGAAGTTGCGAGACTGGGAACTCACTCCTCTATCAACTACATCTACGAGGGAAGAAAGAAGAAGGCTGGCGGCTAATGCGGCGGCCACCTTTTTATTTAATCGGTCGAACGATGGGCTCCTCATTGTCTGGCACCCCCCGGGCTACAGGTCGATACCGTAGGTAGGTAATGGGATTACTTATCTATCTAGCATGGGTTAGGACTTCTTGGTAACGTGCCATAGGATCGGGGGCTAGTTGTACGGTGCTTATTTTCTGCACTAGATCCTCGCTACCTACATAATCGGTATTCCGTCCGGTACTTGGACCCCTGTCTTTTCCTCACGAGACCCTCAAAACTTTGCTTACGAGGGCCACGATACACATAGAGAGCCAAATCTCACCTAATAAATCCCATATTTTACAGTTTCCACACAGACACATTCACTAATAGGTACTTTTCCATAGCCATTTTGTTACGCTTACAGGACAGGGCTCAGTCGATTCTACAGCATACAATACGGGACGAAATGGAACTACCTACTGTAACAGCGAGTTACGAATAAGCCAGACGCCAGCTGGAGTTGCCACTAGCGCGATGTTCTCCAAGGACGTAGGCGTTAGGCCGAACTATGGATCAGGGCCTAACAAAGAAGCGAAGTGTACCTATCTAACTGGATCCCGGTTCCGACGCAGCGGGTGCCAAGAAGCGATATTGTCGTCATCTTCCCCGACTTGTCTTCTTCTACTTGGGTGGTACCTTTGTCTGTTTCTTAACTTGTGCTGCCCCAACGCTGCACACCGTGATAAGCACGGGTTAAAAACCCGGTTCTAGAACATATGTATCTGTGTACCCCTGTTAGCGTATGTGTGTCTGCGTTGTGGCGTGTGGGATCTCCACGATTTGGATCGTTGAATCGTAGTGCACCCGAGCTATACCGGGCCTGACCGGGGAACCAACCACCAAGTTACCGGCATACATTATCCTGTAGTGGAAGCCGCTTGCCCACATACAAAGTACACACACTAGCGTACAGGTAACTACCTAGCCCATACCAGTCTCCATATCAACAATGACATGGCCGGATGGGAGGAGGAGAAAGCTGGTTTGCAACCCCCAAGCAGAGCTATCGTCGCAGGGCAAAGCTGAAGTTCACAATTGGCAAGTTATCAACACTCGACATACAAGTAAGCTTTTCTGGGCAACGGGGAAGCTTGGCGAACCCATGTATTCCCCAGATAGGACCCAGACGAGGTATTTTCTGGTCCGTTGGAACTGCGCAGCTGCTGAAGATCCCCCAGCCTGCTTTCGCGCATGCGTTGTCGTCAACTGCGGGAAGCATAACAGGCACCTTTATTGTTTCATTTCTCGCCGCACAAGGCCCGAGCAGCAAACGAATAAAGAGCGTCTCATTACCACGACCCTGACCAACGACTGACTCAGTACTGCCCAGCTAAGGCTCGCGAAGTGTGTCCTGTGTCCTAGTCGGACCCGTCGTACTAACGGTTGGCGGCTGGGCGCAGTTTAGGCACTGTAGCGTTAACGGGGAAGAAACCTTGGCCTTGGGTCTACATTACGTACTCATCGGACATTGTCACAGAATGGGAAAGAACGAAAGAAGGAAAGAAATAGAGACAAGAACGAATTATATGAAAGAGAGCCATTGAGTTTTCGACGAGGCCAGATGTTTTGCAAATAAGGTGACTGCTTACTTATATGCGCTAGGTGTGAAGAGAAACATACATAGGAGGTAGGTACAAGCGATATGGTGTAGGTAGGTTACGTTACCTACATGTAGGTACTCACTTACTCACTTACTTGAGATACATAGGTAAACCCCAATAGGTTCTGACCCGAGTTGCCTGTGAAGAGGCGGTCAGGTCGTTTGTTACTTACAGCGAATTCCCGAAAGTCGAGTCCACACAGTGTCTCTTCTCCTCATCCGTCATGTCCAACCCTGTCTAACCCCTCAGCTTCCCCGCAGTAGGCCCTCAGCTTCCCCGCGACCCCCCTCATCCCCCCCCCCTCAACGATCACGAGCTAACGAGTAACTAACTTAGGTAGTGAAGGTATCCTGTTCTTTCCCCATGATTTACCAAGTAGTAGGTACATAAACAGCAGTCGGGACAACCTTCGAAGGGCGCACCATGTAATGTTGTACAGCACATATAACGCTGGTTTTAATACTCTGGTGTAAGGGGATAAGAGTAACCTAGCCACATATTGTGGCAATGCCAGGGTCCCTGGAAAGACCTGTCTAACCTGCTTGGGCAGTCCCCACACACACATGGAATACCTAAGAAATTTGTATACAATTCAATATTTTATTCGGCCTTCTTAAGCAGCTATTATATCTAGGCAGCGTTTTTGCATGCTGTTTAATAGTTTTTAAAAAAACAACTTTAGTACTGCGTTCTACGCCTTTAAAACGTAGTTTTTTAGCTAATTATATATAGAATTAATAATATATTTATAATATTTTTTAATATAATTTTTTATTTAGTTTTATATGTTTTTAATTAAGTTAAAGTTTAAAAAATATAAAAGCTATTTAATTATTTGTATATTTTGTTTATAAAAGTTTTATTTTATACTTTTTATATAATAAGCTAAAGTGTTATTTTATATAAAAAATTATATTTTGCTTGTATATTTATATAGCTAAATTTAACTATTAATTATAAGTATAATATAGTTGTAATAAGTTTTTTTTTTAATTGTGCTTTAGTTTTTTTTTTAAAAAATTTTAGAGCTTTTATTAGCAACGCTGAACTAAAAGCCTTAAAACATTTAGCTTTATTTTTATTAAATTTTATTAATAACGTAGTTATTATAATATTTTTTATTTAATAGCTAGGTTATATACGCTATATTATAATAGCTACTAATAACCTATATTTTGTTTAACTAAAATATTATAGCTTAATAGTTAAAAATCTAGTATTAGTATTCTTTAGCCCAAGCTAAACATAAATATTATATATACTTATTAAACAAAAATTTTAATTAAGCATAATAGCGCTTATAACTTAGTTTTTTAAACATGTTTTAAATTATATAAAGTTTAAAAGTACTATTAAATAGTATAAAAAAAATTTTAAACCAGGTTATTAAGCGGTTTTTTTATAACGTTATAATAAAATAAACCAATTTAGCTTTTTCGGCAGAGCTAAAAGCTAAAAGAGGTCCTTTTTGTTATTGCAGACCCTCGGGAGCAAATAGGGCTTTACAGACCTGCAGCTTCAAAAAACCAGTCACTTTTCAAATTTTAGCTTGCGTAAGGCCCCCTTTATAAAAAAAGGTCCATACGCGGAAGATTTCTAGGTCTGTTAAATAGCAAGTCATATTAGCAGTATATTGGTGTATTAGTGTATTACAAAACGCGTATTATAAAACGCATATTGCAAAAAGAACGGGACAGTTCCTAGAAGTACCTCTGCTTCAAGGGGGTGGAAAATAATACTATAATAGGGCTAGTTTGGCAGCCCCTGCTAGCGTAGGTACAAAGACTAGGATCTTTTTACTGGGCACCGACCAAGTACTAGACTCCCTATCGTGCAAATCAGGACCACATCTCTCACAAGCGTCATTACTACCTACAGGCTCAGTTATTTGGAGCAACGTAAATCAAGCAACGTGGAAAGGACCAGACTATTCACAACCTGAAACCGCGATTAGACCCATCAGGTCGGGTCGCATCCTTGGTAATTCCAAAGCTCGCTAGAAAGAAACGCACGTGTCAGCCTCGTTCTAGCGCATGGAGGCGGGTCATGCAGAAAATAGGACGACGTATTATAGTCCCGACGACTGCCGTTTCTGGAAGGGCATTCGCAACCACGCAGGAAAGAAACTTATGGTCGCGATGCCGGGCAAAGAAGTTAACCAGGGGTGTGTTTTCCGAAAGTGTGGCTAGCCTAGAGATATGCAGAAATTGGTACCGAGCAGAAAGCAGACCTGTAGCAAGGAGGACGTAAACAGCTCTGGTAGACGTAGTTATGTCTTACTTGCGAATTGAACTCGGGGCATATCCCGCATCTTAAAACGAATTCATTATTAGCGAGCAGCTATTGGCAGCATCCTAAAAGTATCGTAGGCGCTTGAGGGTTGGGCTGGCATTATGGCACCCGAAGCCGTCGGTGATCGAGCAGGCCATTAACCAATAGACCAACTAAGCTACTACTTCTAGGTATGTTCATGGATGCTGCGGTGCAAAATAGACAGTGAAGTTCACAGGGGGCTAGAAGCCGCTAGCCTTTCTCATCCATATGTCGGGTTTTTTGCAAGTCGTCTTGTTGGAGAGACCCTCCTCCAACTAGATTGAAGGGGAGTCACTAAGCCGAGCTTGAACATATTAGTGATATATAGCTAAATCTAACCTCACCTTTTTTCTTAAGTTGTATTATGAGACGCAGGTTGCTGAGCCTAGGGCTCTGCAACCACATATCGTTGAGCATCTCAATAGAAACTTAGTCATCTAGATAAACTCGGTATTTGCTGAAGAGTAGAGGCGCGCTTAGAGAAATTGGTCGTCGCATCTCTACATATATAGCCGTCACTCTCCCTAGCTCTTATCGGGATTTTGTTTCTTAGGCCCCATGTGTTAAGAATACAATCGATACCCCAACCAAATCCAAAGGCCGAACAGGGACGGGTCAGATCGTAGATAACGTAGCGAGGACCGAAACGCCGAGAATGCAACCCGCTACCGCTCGGTGTTCGTGATAAGTTATATCCGTAGCGCGAATGCGTGTCACGGTGCGGTGCCGCAGCACTACGTCGCGGCACTGCCAAGAGTGGGAGGCTCTCGATTTGATCATTCGATCTTCTCTAGTTACCTACCTAGGTATAGTTATAACGCTCAAAGTTGGAGCCGTAACAATGTGGCTATCAGCGAAATCCCTCGCTTAGCTGCCCTGTTTTAGACGAAAGCATCACATGAGACACGGCAGCACATTGAGATTCACTTCACTGCTCTGCCGATAGATATGTCAATTTCGAAGAACTTACAGATAGAAACCGTCATCGTGAAATTAGTTGCTCGCGCTATAGGGCAATTACCTCATTCTGAGCTAAGAGCAAGCCGCGATTAATATGTATGGCGGCTCTTGCTCATCCCCATCATGCACGCAGGCGGCTGATCACGAGGACCTCGTCCTATGAAACTCGAATGCCTATCTGTAACACATAAAGAGTATCCACATGAACCATCTAACGTCAAGTCTCGCTCCAACAAGCGGGTTTGTCATTCAATTTAACCGCCGGCCAAGTAATGCGGTATAATAGCCGTCTCCATTCTTCGCTCATGAGACAGACGTGCTACATAAATGCAGGGAACAGCGCCGACACCGATCGGAATTCGGCAAGGTCGCGGGTGTCATACCCGACCAACCGGTGATCGGCAAGGCCAAGGTCTAACCACGGAGTGGATAGGCGGCTTGGTCGTATGGTCTGTCGTGTACTATATGATGGGGAATTGGACGCCGAGCATTGATTGAGCGAGAATAATCGCGTTGGATAGATGAACGAGCCGCGGCGGACCCTGCGAGTTTGTGTGCCAACGCGGCCGCAAAGGGTCGACCAAATTACCCAACGCCGCCCGTAGAGGAAATTGCTCAACTCCATCATATCCTTCTCAATGGTCCCTCTTGACTAGTCAGTTAGAAGCATATGTAGATCGCGCCGGAGTGTATTCTTGGTCGTAAGATCCCACTGTTTGGTCGAGCATTGGCTAATCTGGCCACATCGCGGCTCAACTGTATTACTCTTGGGTGACCGAAAATGGAAGTTAAACTGATGAAAAAAAGGTCGCGCTACCGCCGTTATACTCGTAGCACAGGTGCCTTTACTTTTCCGCTTGTTAAGCAGTCCTACAAGCCAGTCAGTGTATGCTTATCCTAAGTCGAAACTATTAGTCTTTAGTCTTTTGCAAGAATGAAGAACTCACAATACGGGCCGAATATCATTTCTTTTCTGGTTGGCGCACTCCCTGTACTAGCCGTGGATATAGGAATGGGAACGAAACACTGCCTCACCGACCCTCCGCCCGCTCTACGACATGATGCGCAGTTTCGGTGCCTGCCACCCATTGACGAGAATGTCGGGACCCAGCCCGTCGACTGGTCGCCATGGACACACAGGCCTAATTGTGTAGGTGCGGAAAAGGACCCATCCCAGAAATACTGTGTCTATAGCAACTCGCGGCATGGCTACCAGGGGATCAGCATCATCACAAAACCGAAGACGGCGGCGGACAGTGCCGGGATGCTAAACGAAGAGTTTCCCGGTGGTCATGGTCTCAACACCACAACGCCGAGTTACGCAATCGTCGATATGCCTCCTAAAGGGAAAGGTGTGGTGGCCACGAGAAGAATCTCTCGCGCCGAGGCCTTCATGTCTGATTGGGCGACTGTGGTGCTCGACTTGTCGTTCCCCAAAGCGATGCAGCAGCATATTGGACATCAATACCTCCACCTAGCGGCCGACCAACTCTCAAACCCGGACAAGGTGCTTGAGCTCAGTAGGTCAAGCACTCAAGCCATCGATATCATGGAGGATATCCTCGGGACGAACGCTTTTTCGTATACACTAGGTGATGATCCCCACATGGCACTATACCCCGAAGTCGCTGTGAGTTTATCGTGATTTAGAAGAATATGAGGATCCCCATGCTCACAAGTACCTAGAGAATCAACCACGGCTGTAAACCAAAGTAAGTTGTTGTCTGCTTCACACTAGAAGCGGATCTGACACGAGCATCGCAGCGCATTTGTACGGTTTAGCCCTACTAGCTTCGACGTCAAAGTGGTTGCCTTCCGGGATATCGAGGTGGGAGAGGAGATCACTATCAGCTGTGCGGAAACCCTAGCTTCTGTAGAAATCAACGACGTTGGCTGACCGAATTCCGTGCCCAGATATCCCTTTGAACCACCCTAGAGAGAAGAGACAGCGCGACCTACGGCGTTGGGGATTCGAGTGCAAGTGTAGTCTCTGCGCGGCGTCGAAGACGGAAATCGCCGCATCAGATTACCGCCGGGAGAAGATAGCGTCGCTGCAACAGGACGTTATCAAGGCGATCGGCGAGTTAGATGGCACCACTGCGGTGCGCACGGCATAGTGAGTGCTTCTCGGGGCTGTTTTCTTTCTGTCTTGGTGGTTGCTAGAGCATAGGCCTTCCCTTTTGATGGACTTTGTGCCCAGGAACTTCCAAGATCCTCATAAACCAGATTCAAGATGCCAATAACTGACCCCGAGTGTTCTAGTGAGATTCTTACACTAGTAAAAGCCGAGGATATTCCTACCATGGTGGCCTCTCAGTACGAGGTGCTTGCTAGGCTTTTCTGGAAAGCAGGAGATATCGAGACCGCCACTAGATATGCGCAGAAGTCGCTCGATACCCTCATGGAACTCGGATACATTGATTATCGCGCAGACGATCTCTCGCTGCTACTGAAAGACTTTACTACCTAAGGGGCCGTGGTGAATTGCCAAACGGGAGCGTCTTGGCGCGATTTGTCCGTCTATAGAATAGGATATAGCGTTGGGCCTGTGATATCGTTTGCTGGGCTCGAGGTATAACTAGTATTTGATGTTTCATTGGTCGTCCTGTCTATAGATGTTGAAGGGATCTATTTACCTTGATTTCATTTCGTGCACATTTCTACTATTCCAAAGTCTCATGTAGATGTATTCTTGTGTCTGGGATGTTTGATTCATTTAAGACATGTGGGATATCAGAACACACGCAAAAGTAGTACCTGCTGTAACTTGATTTCATGAATGAGTAGTTAGGTTAATGAAGAGGCAGGAGGATCGTATATAATCATTGCAGGGGTTACTAAAAAGTATGCAACCCTGTTCGTGGATTAAATCTGCGGGATCGAATATCCTGCACTAACCTAGACCTCGTTCTCGGCAGCTTCTTCCACCAACCCCGCATGGTCAACGTTTAGGGGCGGAAATCATTAGCATATTAGGCTAGGTCTCACGAGATCCTACTTACCAGCCTTGACAACGCCCAAACTAACAAGGACTTGCGTACGCTGTTGACGAAATGCAGAGGGTTGACGCACTCTGGTTGCTTATTTCATGGATTCTTATGGTCATCCCTTCTCAAGGCTGCTCAACGGATGAGGACTGTAGCCTTAATGGAATATGCTCGCAGGCGGAACAGAAATGCACCTGCGATAAGGGTTGGCGGGCTGAGGATTGTAGCGAGCTAGACCTATACCCAGCGACGAGATGGTCTGGGTATAATCACACAAACGCCACGGGACCGGACTTTTACAAAGAAGGCGCCGGGAATTCGTCATGGGGAGGGCACATCATCCAAGACCCATTGGACGAGAGGCTCTTCCACCTGGTCACGTCTCAGATGGCACATGGCTGTGGGCTTGCAGGCTGGAGACCCTTCAGTACTATCGTCAGAGCCGAGTCGAGGACAGGCCCGACGGGACCCTACGAATTCGCACAAACGCTGTTTGGGACATTCCACCATAACCCGACGATAATCTACAGCCCGGCGGACGGCAAATACCTGCTATACTGCATTGGCCGAGACATCGAAACACCCGGTGCATGTACGTCACAAAAGTTCAACAACACCATCTCGGTCTCCAGCTCGGCGGACCTGAAGCACTGGGAACCCCCGGAGGCACAGCTTGAGAATGTGACGAATCCAGCACCGTGGCCGCTGTGGTCGCCGCAGGATCCGACGCACGCGATGTTACTAGCAGTTGAAAAGAATAACATCTACACGGCGCAGAACTTCAGCGGACCGTACGATCTCATGGTGGAGCCGCATAACACGGACCGGAGCGAGGATCCGTTCCTCTGGCAGGACAAGCGCGGGAACTGGCATTTTCTCGTGCACTATCTAATCGACATCGATCTCGGTCTCAAGGGGCCGCGGGTGGGCGCGCATGCTTTCGCGCGACAGTGGCAAGGGCCATGGGCGTTCAACAACAAGACGCTGGCGTATAACACGACGGTCGAGTTTACAGATGGGACGTCGACGGTGTATTATCGACGAGAGCGACCCAAGCTCTACTTCAGCGACGACGGGAGCATGACACCCATCTACCTGATCAACGGCGTCCAGGAGTTTAACCAGTCCGGTAGCTATACGCTAATCCAGCCCATCGGACCGAGTGCCGGGGAATACGAGAGAAGGCTTGGCTTCTAGGTAAGTACCAATGTGAGAGAGGGGACCGAGGGAGGTTTATACCTATTTACAAATGGCAAGTAGGAATGGCTCGGAAAGGAGCTGATGGACCTCTTCAATAGGACCAGCAAGGTACGTGGTCCAGCACGTAGAGGTAATATATATACATACAAAAAAGATGGAAGACGGTGACGATGATTTTCGGAAATAGGCAAAGTGGGATCATCATCGGGAGTGTACAGTGGCGTCTAGGTACGGTTGTTGGCTTCCGCATGTGCCTACAGTGATACCAACCAATGATATCAAGGGTAATTAATTATTATGTACACTACCTAGGTACCCAACCGATGCATTAGTGCGTCTACCTTACTTCTTACCTAATCATAACTACCTGTTGGTGCATACCTGGGTATACCCCTCCTGTTCTTGATGAGCTACGCTAAGAAGGGGAAATTAAAAGAACTTAAGGAGCTGACAAAAGCCGTGCATCAAGTAAGTACTCTGTACCTAAATGTTTAATTAAGGTATGCAGTTGATACTCAGTATACCTATCTAATGTCGAGCAAGAGGAATTGACATACGTCTTCTCGTGCTCAATCGTGGACACGGAAAGAAAGAACCACGCACAGACAGCGCATCTATCTCCTACTTAAGGAAAGGTATTTTGATAATGGGTAGGTATCAAGCAGGCAGGTATGTACCTACCTACAAAACAGCGGGTTAGGGGTTTGCCGGCCTTCAAGGGTTGATGAGACCCTGCACGGATTTATTGATTCTCGACGTCCCATTCCGGAGCTTCAGCTTCAGCTCGTCGTCCAATTCGAGCTCGAACCCACTCATTTACTGCGCCTGGCAATCGAGCTGCATGTTGATACTGTGTGCGCTTTTCATTTATCTACTAGGTTAGGTATCCAAGGTATTCATCTCCTACGTACGGCACAATGTGATATATAATATTTTCATGGCGTCCAGTTTTTCGTCTTTGTCTAAGTAGGTGTCATTCTTCATCTGCCTCCGTGGCCCAACACTAAACCCGGCTTGGTGCCGATGCGCCGGCAAGGCTAGGTCTGGTTTGGCTTAGATTCACCTGCAGTTTTGGAAATGCCGTCGCCGGCACCCCGTTCGAGCGGCTCTCGGGCACAGCTCCCGCGACGTCGAACACATCCCTCGCCGCCATCGCCGACACAGACGGCGGCACCAACACAAAAGACGGCGACGCCACCAGTTCCACTAGTTCCACCAGCACAACCAGCACCAGCTCAGACACCTCCAATACGGGACCCACCAAAACTAGAGCCACTACCGTCACCCTCACAACAACAACCATCACCACCACCACAACAACAACAGCAGCAGCAGTACACCCCGTCAACACCAAGTGGACTCCGCGAAAGTAGTTCTCTCTCCGAACCCGAACCCGAACCCGAGCTCAACCATCCAGACCGCATCAACCCAGACTTGGGCGCCTCCAACCTAAGTCACCAAGACCAGCAGCAACAACTACAAGAAGAACAAGAACAGGAGATCCAGAACCCCTCGATGCCCGACACCCATCACAGCTCTGGTCTCCTTGGGCATAGTTACCAACGAGAAACTTGTTCGCAATCCGACGCCGACGAGGCCACCTCTCTTCTCCACCACGAACGAGCCCACGATGGCCCTTGTAACCACGGCACCTTCTCCCCACGGGCAACCAGCCCTCCGTTGCGCGGTCGGCACGTCGAGTCGGAGAGAGCATCGTTGCTCGGCTCCGACGAGTCAGCCACCCTAGGCGACACAGCGCCGCCTAGGGCGGGCTGGAGGAAGGCCCTCTCCAACATGGTAAAGAGCAAGAAGATGACCACGTCGAGCGCCCTAGCCGAGCGCCACGGCTTCGAGGACTCGTGGTTCATGTACCTCTCCTACTACATCCCGTGTCTGATATGGATGCGCCAGTACAACTGGACTTGGCTCAAGGGCGACTTCACCGCCGCCGTCACCATGGCCTCCATGTATCTGCCCATGGCCCTTTCGTACGCCGAGAACCTCGCTCATGTCTCCCCCATCAGCGGTCTATACGCCTTCGTCTTTAACCCCTTTCTGTATGCCGTCCTGGGCAGCTGCCCACAGATGATCGTGGGGCCCGAGGCTGCCGGCTCCCTGCTCGTCGGCTCCGTGGTCAAGAACAGCGTCGATTCCGGAAACGGCCAAGAAGACGATCTGGTATTGCAGTCCAAGATCGCTGGCGTAGCCGTTGGCATAGCTGGCGCCTACGTTTTCGTTATGGGGCTCGGCCGCTTCGGCTTCATTGACAACGTCTTGAGCCGCCCTTTCCTACGTGGCTTCATCTCGTCCATCGGCCTAGTCATCTTCATCGACCAAATGATACCGGTTCTTGGCTTGAACAAGGCCGCACACGAACCCAGTGTGCCCCACCGCAGCACTGTCGAGCAGCTCGAGTTTATATTCACCCATCTTGGGAAATGGCATCAGCTTTCAGGCATCATCGGCATTGTCAGCTTTGCTGTCATTATGGTGCTGCGGTAAGAACCCTCGCTATATCCATGGAGTTGAGCCGAGACGATAGTAGCTAACCCATTGTGTCGCTAGCGAGATAAAGCGCCGCCTGCAGCCCCGATATCCTGGTGTCGCATACTTCCCAGATCGCTTGCTTGTCGTCGTGATCTCCGCCTTCTTGGCCTACTATCTCGATTGGGAAGAAAGAGGCGTTGAACTTCTTGGCAAGGTCGAGGCCGCATCTGGCCACATTTTTACTTTCCGTAATCCTTTCCAACTATCTCACATACCTCACATTCGAGAAGCCATGGGGACGTCTTTTTTGATCGGCATGCTCGGCTTCTTCGAGTCCTCTGTCGCCGCCAAGAGTTTGGGCGACACCGATTTCATCGAAGGTATGCAGCTCAGTCCGAATCGTGAGTTGATCGCTTTAGGAGCAGCAAACCTCATCGGTGCTTGTTTCATGGCCTTGCCCGCGTTTGGAGGCTACGGTAGGAGCAAGTTGAACAAATCAACGGGCGGGAAAAGCCCCATGAGCTCAATTTTTCTCAGTATCATTACTGTCATTTGTATCCTATTTTTATTACCTTGGTTCTACTATCTTCCCGTGAGTCCACACACTCTCCCCAGGCCTTCCTCGCGGTATGCTAACTCGATATCCAGAAACCTATCCTCTCCGCGCTAATCATGGTAGTTGCCTTTTCTCTTATCGAAGAACTTCCCGAAGACCTAGTTTTCTTCGTGCGAATCAGGGGTTGGGAAGAGCTGTCTCTGATGGCTGTAATAGTCCTCGTGACCGTGTTCTTCTCACTCAATCTCGGCATTGCTATTGGCATAGGATTATCGCTATTACAAGTCGTGCGTCATGCTACTCGCCCCCGTATACAAATCCTCGGCCGTGTCCCCAACAGTGACCGTTTTGCCAACGCTGAAGAACACCCTGAACAAGTAGAGTTCATTGAAGGGTGCTTGATTGTTAAAATCCCGGAGCCCCTGACGTTCGCCAACACGGGCGACTTGAAAAGCAGACTGCGTCGGATGGAACGCTACGGTACTGACATGGCGCACCCGGCACTGCCGCGTTTGCGCCCCCATGAAAGCAATCGGAATATCATTTTCGATATCCACGGAGTAACATCGATGGACGGCTCTGGTACGCAGGTATTGGAGGAGATTGTGCGTAAGTACCGAGAACAAGGTGTTAAAGTCTTTTTCAGCCGTGCACCCAGTCGCGAGAACAAAGTATGGAAGCTGCTCGAGCGGAGTGGTATTGTTGCGCTCGTCGGAGGCGAGCATCTATTTGTTGACGACATCCAGGATGCATTGCGTATGGCCGAATCCTCGCATATAGACACCCCTGGAGAACATAGGGCTGGGATGCCTTCGGCTGCCTAGAGCGACTTCAAATATTATATACTCCAATAGCGACCGTTTCATGTATGATCCTAAAATCAATTGGGGAGAGGCGAGGCTGCATTAGATAGAACATGGTACACCGAGCCCAGAGGGCGACGGACAGAATAAGTACTATACAGCGCCATACAATACATTTAGTATTTTATTCTTCCACAGTTCCAGGAACTACAACGATGGAGCAGCCTGCACATTACAATTCAATTCGAGAAAGTAAGGGTTTCAACTACAGGAGTGCACGCGTCCTTAGTCATTGTCTTCGGATAACGCCCCGTCATTCTTTCATTCGGGGACCTCGAGACGGCTGACCCGTTCGGGCACTAATCAAATAGCCGGTGGTAGAGTTTTTTTACTGAATTCAGTGTATGCATTTCTATTCTTGTTTTCACGTAAGCTCGTTCTCAGCAGAGAATCGGCTTCTCGTGGACCAGTCTCATGAGAATACGAATCGCCATGGAGAAGCGGCAGCGATCGAATTCGTTTCGCAATATTAGCCCCTCATCATCTGCCCACGGCTCCAGTGTCAAGCTCAGCCTTTTTCTTATACACTGCGAGATGACACATAAGAACATAGCACGAGGACAAGATGTCGAGGATCGTGCCTCCTAGTGAGACTTCGGTGTAATGAGTATCAGGTCAGTTCCCGCTTACAGCCCCCAGCCTCCCAGTCATCACCACAACGTACAAACTTAGGAGGTTGAGATATCAGGATGCTGATAAGCAACGCACGTACTCACGTACACGTGTACGCCATGTATACCCAAGCAACAACCACAAATCAGGCCATAGCATAGCCACCACTAGTGCCCTTTTGCTGTTCCACTGCATTGTCTCGTTTCTGTGCCAGTTTTCTAGGCAGAGAGGCGCGGATGCCTCGGGGTTAGGATTTCCTTGCTCTTCCCCTCTTCGCCGTGACGATCCCTTGCGACGGTGGGCGGGCTGTGTACGGCTTCGTGAGCGTTTACCTCTTCACTACAGACTATCAATCCGGGAATATGGAGGATACTATATGGGCCGCGGAAAAGGTTAAGGTTGAGGTAACTGAGTCAGCTCATCGGTCGCCAAGGAAGACTATGTACGGATATGATGCAGCACTCAGCCCGATGCACAAAGTTGAAGCGTCATGTGTCTGGATCTTGGCAACTTGTGAAAATTCGCAGTATTTGGGATTCTGGGTTTTTTTGAGTAAGTCTGGTGCGGAGTTCGCATTGGGAAAGGGGCTGTGCTGGCTAGGTTGGGTATTCCGGATGACAATAGCCAATGGCGCTCGTGAAATAGTACCAGAAATCGTGTATGAGATTCTGCTGATTCTTGCGGGAGAGGGAATTGTATTACGCTAGTTTGTCTTGTCCATTATCGTTGCGCGAAGGTCTTCCAAACCACGTTCTTACGTACTAATTATCTAGCTATATACGGGAACAATCTTCTTTGTCCCTGTGCCCTGTGATGGTTCTGACTCATGATGCGGTCGTCTGGCGGTTACGTTTCATAAAATCCATCGGTCAGATATGATTCAACTTTAGAGTCGAGCTGGTAGTGGGATATTGGATTGAAATCTATAAGTCAAACGTGTGTACGTGAGGCAGGAATAACCTTGGATATTTCGAAATAACGAGTAAAACGACACAAAATTACTGTTATGGGACAAGATGAAATCTAGGTTTCATTCTACCAGACACATTTGGAGCAGTGCCGAAGTCTTCACATTATAATTTGCAACTGCATAGTGTAAAATCGAACAGGGGGTGAATAAGTGACGTGGGTGAAGTTAATGTTTGACACCCACATATCTTGACCCAATGGGTTGAACTTGACTGACAGACTCTAAAAGTCAGGCTGATCAAAACATATTAAAGCGGTAACATATCATATTGAATATGGGCAACAGAATCGTCACTGACAATACAATGGTTAGTTAGATGAGTACTGGGTATTCGAAGTCTAGACAACTAAATGGATAACAATCCTGTATACATAGTAGGCCACCACGGTAACTAGACTTAGATTCGCATAAAATATATATTAGTTATGCAGGAGCCCGTATCAAACTCGCAATATGAGTCAAACACGTAACAAGTGAGACGCAACTGTATGCCTTCGATGCTTAATTTCTTAAACTAGAATTTGTCTTGTCGTCCAAGAAGAATCATTACAGCCTGCCCATGGCAAGATATTTTATAACTGGGATGGCGGCGCCTATCCCATTATGATAATAATTGGTAAGAGCATGTGGTCTAGTAACTATAAAATAGATTTCTTTGCCACACGAAGCAAAACTCCAGGCAGGCTTTTGTGATAGGTCTTGAAAACGCGGCCTAACGGCATGTATGTAAAGTGTCACAGGTCCAGTACACGTATAGCTAACTGCAGACAGTCAAGTGCTCGATTTGACAACGTTCTACTTTTTGTGGTGTTACGGTATGGTGTGCAGTTTCACACCGTGACATAAAGGATGCTAAGGATTATCAAATCATGCAGACATATGCCTGCTTTGCTACGTTATAGTCACTACTAATAAAAATTGAGTACGCAACGTTGTCGCCCAGTTGGTGTCAGTTGAGACCTGAGCACCGATCTTACAAGTGCCGTACAATAGATATCGATCATGTTGTATAAGAGTATTAGTACGTCTAGGAGTGAATTTACTCCGCCGTCAGTGAAAATAGTAATTGCGTTGTGGGAACCTCAGTGGTTCAACTAGAGCTGTTCACGGAATACTCACCTGGTAATACTTAATACTCTAGCAACTTGGGGGGACTGTACTAACCGGAGGTGGGTGGAAGGGACGGGGCAAAGGATATGGACGTTAAACATGGACCAAGTCAGGAAAGGGATCTCATAATGACTTATCCCACAAATCAGTACACAGCCACTCTTGGCACGGGAAGATATTCGATCCCCAGTGACATTATTTGCTAGTCTTCTGCGCCGTGGTGTATCAAACAAAGCATGCCTTACTGTTGGTTGGCAACTATCTACCTCTAGCCGTGATCTTTGAGCAAGAGGAGCGATTCCCAAAAGCTCACTCACCGCCCCTTCATCAAGACACGAGTGGCCGCCAAGATAACGCCATATGCCAGCGGAATGCTATGGGCTTGTGTTTTGCCCGTTAGGTGCGTCAAGTGCGTCTCGGAAGCGTGCGTGGAGCGTTACGGAGTATTTAGGTGGAAGATTAAAGATGCATCAAGGCGAGCCACATATGGTCCGATTGATTGGACTTACTGCAAACGGTTATCATGCTAACAACACCTACATATATGCATGTGTAAGGACATAGATACGTAAGATAGGCATGCCAGACACATCGACGCCACTGTGGAATATTGGAGATAGAGGTATGTCTACCGTAGCTAAATGTTGTGGTGGTGAAGGAGATATCTACTGAAGGATGCCGAATAATAAATACTACCTACCTAAGGTACTGTGGTGAGCATTTATCTATGTACCTACCTGGTTAGATGGATTCGGTAATATCCGGGGCGCCAATGACGTAAAGTACCGATTAGGGAATAAAACCACCTGAAGGAAAGATACCTTACCTACATAAACAACAGTAGACTACCTCCTTGATAGAGGTACATGTACAGAGTCAAGCAATCAACTAAGGTATGTAGGTACCTTCTTAGTCGGAATGCTCAAAATCTCAACGCTGCTGCAACACGTTTTGCAGACAACTCGATGCTTTCCTGACGCTACGTAGGCATGTAGCTAGATCAGAACTCTGGTATCAACCAACGTGGTGGATATATTAGACCGAGCGGTGATTGGCTGAAAACAGCGCTACCAAGACCGGGTTGGTAAAGCGCATATCGCAGACGATGGTGATTGGGTGGCGACCACTTACACAGCCTCAATCCATCTCGTGGACCAGGGGTCAGAGTTTTTCTACTTAGTGCCGGCGCAGCACAATCGAGTGGAATTTCCTGTTCATTGTTTACTGTTGAATAGGCTGTACTTATGTACGTATATATCTATGTATGTATGTATTTATGTAAACTATGTATGAGTGGGTGAATGCAGAGTGTGAGGACGGTAATCGGTGCTACTATTATGGCTATTGTCGACTCTTTTGACGGTAGGTAAGTAGGTAAGGTCTGTCCGGACCAGTGGGATGGATCACCTCCATACTACTTTGCAAGCGGTAGATCCTTAGCTCCTCAGATGAGATGAAGATTGATATCAGATCAACTAGGATGCCCCAGCAGACGCCGTGTTAATTACCGATTCCAAATCGGCCCAGAGTACCAGATCCAGCACAAAAAGCGGCCTCCGCTGGAATTGCCTCCGAGTCGTGCACTTTATACGTACACAAGTGTCTTGGAGCCAGCCAATTCGGCGCTTAGTACCGGGCAGGGCAGGGCACAGCCTCAACTCACGTCACCCTTCTCACGCCTCTTCTGCTCAGATGTATGTCAAACTTGCCCCCTAGGCAACACGTAGGCAACCAGGCTCTTGCGAAATGCTGAATGCTGAATGATGAATGCGAAGTGCAAAGTGCAAAGTGCAAGGTACCTATAGTAGGCTGGGGCCAGCTAGCCAGCCTGACCCTCGATCGCTTCTCATTTACCTACCTACCTACCTAGCTGACTACATACTACTTTACCTACTTTAAGTACACAGGCACAAGAGCATCTCCGTCTCAACTTCACACCAAGACCGACTACCGACATCCACGCATACCGAGTTGATCCATCTCATTGCCACCATCGAAGCAAAATCCCTGTAGACGCAAACCAGGTAGGTAGGTAGATATTTGCCCACCTACCAAGTCCAGCATAAACAGGCTCCACCGTCCAATCTCTGACTATTTACTATAGCGCTATACCAAGCTCCCTCGACCGACTGCACGCTCATATCGCCGTCAAGAGACGGGTCTAGTCGCTTTCACTCACTCACACCTATACACACCCAGCATCCTGCCCGTCATTAGTGAGACTTTTAAGCTCTACACAGCCCAAACACCAAGGCACCGGCCAAGTTCTACCCATTGCACACCTATTTATCCAGATCGTCTAGGGCCTCGGCAGACCTAACTACCTAACCTGGCTTTCGTCACCTTTAAGTACCTGAGTGTTGGTTTCCTGGCTTACGACGTCAGCATTCGCCGCATGTCGAGGCAGAAACTTAGCTCGGCTCAGACACAGCCCGGGGGACTCCCTCTACATATGACCCGGCACCGCTCATCGAGAGATTGTAGCTGGAACGCCAGACTAAGTTTGAGACCTGATTAAACCATCGCTTTACAGCGGCAGCAACAGCCGCCGTCTGCGTTGCTAAAACCATTATTCTTTTATACATATCTATAAATTATACATATATCTACGTATATACACATACACATATACTAACGGACAAGGACAAACGACCTACTACTCACCATCATGGCTACCAGTAATAGCCTAGCTCCGCCTACACTGGCCGTAGACACTGGCGTTCGTTCGAGGAGTAACACCACCGAAACTACGTTAGATGCCGGGGCTCGTTCTAGAAGCGACACACTCGAGACTCGGGCCGTGACGCCTGCTGGGTCGTTTGTGTCAAATGTATCAAATCCCTTCCTGACGCCATCCGTCTCGACCAATCCGTTCCTCACTCCAGCACAGTCCGACTGCGGCTCTAGTGTCATAACGGTAGACCCTGAATCAGTGCTGCGTCCTGACCCTGGTACGGAGGCCGATTTTGACATCGAGGACAATCCCTTTGCTTTCAGCCCCGGACATCTGAATAAGTTGTTAAACCCCAAGTCTCTACTTGCATTTCGAGCGTTGGGTGGGCTCGCCGGCATCCAGCGCGGCCTACAAACAGATACCAAAGCTGGCTTGAGTCTCGACGAGACAACGGTTCGGTCGAAAGTAACCTTCGACCAAGCCGTCGGGCGGACGTCTGACAAATTCCTAGGACTCGCAGAAACAACCTCATGTCCTGGGTCTGATGCCTTTATTGACCGAGTTAGGGTATATGGGAAAAACATACTGCCGGCAAAAAAAGCCGCCCCCTTATGGAAACTTGTCTGGGCTGCCTTCCAGGACAAAGTTATTATCCTCCTAGCGGTAGCCGCAATCGTGTCCTTGGCACTTGGTCTTTACGAAACGTTTGGAGTTAAACACGAGCCCGGGGACCCTCCGGCTGTTGACTGGATTGAAGGTGTTGCAATTATAATAGCTATTCTTATTGTTACGCTGGTGGGATCACTAAATGACTGGCAGAAGGAGCGAGCCTTTTTCAAACTAAATGAGAAAAAAGAAGACAGGGAAATCAAAGTCATTCGGTCCGGCAAGTCGTACATTATCAACGTGCGCGAGATTCTTGTCGGAGACGTTCTCCATCTCGAGCCCGGCGATCTCGTACCCGTTGATGGTATTCTGATCGATGGCCATGATCTAAAGTTCGACGAGTCTTCCGCTACGGGGGAGTCCGATGCTATCAAAAAGACGCCCGGGGACCAAGTTATGGCTTCGTTAGAATCGGGAAACGCCAACACTAAAGGCCTCGATCCCTTCATTATCTCCGGAGCGAAAGTTCTCGAGGGGGTTGGAACATTCGTGTGCACATCCGTTGGCGTGCATTCGAGTTTCGGCAAAATCATGATGTCTGTTCAGACCGACGTGGAGTCAACACCTCTGCAGAAGAAACTGGAACGCCTCGCCATCGCCATCGCGAAGATAGGAGGAAGCGCGGCCGTACTCCTATTCTTCGTCCTCTTGTTTCGCTTCCTGGCCGGGCTGTCCGGAGATACCCGCTCCCCGCCCGAGAAGGCCTCCAGTTTCCTCGATATTCTCATCGTTGCCGTCACCATCATTGTGGTGGCTGTGCCCGAAGGGCTGCCCCTGGCTGTAACGTTAGCCTTGGCCTTCGCCACGCAGCGGCTACTAAAAGAAAACAACCTGGTCCGCGTGCTACGCGCCTGTGAAACGATGGGCAACGCCACAACCATTTGCTCGGATAAGACTGGGACCCTGACCACGAACAGAATGACGGTGGTGGCCGGAACCTTCGGCCAATCAAGTTTCGTCAAGCCTGAACACGAGAGCCCCAACTCGAAAACGGTATTCCAATGGGCCAGTGAGCTTCCCCGGGAGATGAGGGACACATTGGTCCAATCCGTCGCTATCAACTCCACCGCCTTCGAGGGTGAGGATGCGGGCCAGTTCGCGTTTATTGGCTCCAAGACCGAAACCGCTCTGTTGCAGTGGGCAAAGGACCATCTGGCAATGCAGTCACTTCCCGAGACCCGCGCCAATGTACAGACCGTCCACACGATCCCTTTCGACTCGAGCAAGAAGTGCATGGGTGCAGTCATCAAGGTTGGGTCACAATATCGACTATTGGTCAAGGGAGCCTCGGAAATCCTCTTGAGCTACTGTAGCCACAAGGCTGATGCTGTAACGCTGGATGGCAGCCCGCTTACAAATGACGAGCGTTCCGAGTTGGCGTCAACAATTGACCAATACGCGAAAGACTCTCTTCGCACCATCGGCCTAGTGTACCGCGATTATGTTCAATGGCCACCCGCTCACGCCGAGATCGAAGACGGCCACGTTCAGTTCGCTTCTGTACTCAAGGACTTAACGTGGCTCGGTGTCGTCGGGATCCAGGATCCCGTCAGGCCAGGGGTCCCCGAGGCGGTTCGTCTCGCTCAACATGCCGGTGTGGTGGTTCGCATGGTCACTGGAGACAATGCGGTGACGGCACAGGCTATCGCCACGGAGTGTGGTATTTACACGGATGGGCTCATCATGGAAGGGCCCGCATTTCGAGTCCTGACCGACGAGGAGATGAATGAGAGGATCCCAAAGCTTCAGGTCTTGGCACGCTCGTCCCCAGAGGACAAACGCATCTTGGTCGCAAGGCTCAAGGCCCTCGGTGAGACAGTCGCCGTGACAGGGGACGGAACGAACGACGCCCCGGCCCTAAAGACAGCTGACGTAGGTTTCTCCATGGGCGTGTGCGGTACCGAGGTTGCCAAGGAGGCATCCGAGATTGTATTGATGGACGACAACTTTGCCTCTATTCTAACAGCTCTCAAATGGGGACGAGCCGTCAATGACGCGGTCCAGAAGTTCCTTCAGGTACGAGCACAGTCCTATTCACACAATCACCGCCAGCAGAACCAAAACACTAACAACAGAAACAGTTTCAAGTCACCGTAAATATCACAGCCGTGCTAGTTGCATTCGTCTCAGCCGTTGCGAATCCCGACATGAAGTCGGTTCTCACAGCGGTACAGCTCCTTTGGGTGAACCTCATCATGGACACTTTTGCCGCGCTTGCACTAGCCACGGATCCTCCCACCGACAAAATCCTTAACCGCCTGCCCCAACCCAAGAGTGCCCCCTTGATAACAGTCAACATGTGGAAGATGATTATAGGACAAACCATATTTCAACTTGTTGTGACGTTCGTCCTATACTTTGCGGGGGCTCGAATCCTAGGCTATGACGCGAATAACGCCACACAGCAAAAGGAGCTTGACACGATGGTCTTCAATACGTTTGTGTGGATGCAGATTTTCAACGAGTTCAACAATCGGCGCCTAGATAACAAATTCAACATCTTTGAAGGCGTGCATCGAAACAAATTCTTCATCGGGATCACCATACTCATGGTTGGGCTTCAGGTCCTCATCATTTTCGTCGGCGGAGACGCCTTTGAAATCAAACCGATCAACGGCGTGCAGTGGGCGATTTGCGTGGTGTCGGCTTTCGTATCTCTGCCATGGGGTGTGCTCATTCGTCTCTTCCCCGACGAGTGGTTTGCCATCATCGCGAAGACGGTTGGTGCACCATTCGTTGTCATATATAGGGCCCTGGCCAAAGTATTTGACAAGATCGGGAATATTTTCAAGAGGAACAAGAAGAGCAACGAGGCATTACAGGAGGGGCCTGGGGAGGTCGTAAAGCCCGTAGACAGCACAGAGAAAGCCATGTTTACCGGGCAGGGTACCACCCCTGAAATTATATTATCTGAGGGCACTGATGCGACAAGCAGTCATCCCGCGATACAGGTAGAGGATTTAGAGAAAGGACGAACATGAAGAAAGAAAGGAAAAACCACGAATGATACATGTATAGCATTAGATAACTTACGTAGAGCAGAAATAAATCCCACCAATGAACGTCCCACAACTTCCTACGAGGCACGTATTTAGTATCTACCTAAGTAGTTAATCGTCGCTTATTTCGGGAATCGCTCAACACGCATGGGCTACCCTCACGCGTAATTACATTACCCTACGCACCGACATGTGCCAAATAAAACCACCCCCTGCTTTAGAGCAAGGCGCTATGCGGTGACACCCAGAAAATAAGTCGATGATGTCTTGAAGTATGTATGCATGGTGCAGCAGATCATGTCACCCCTCGGGTTTCGGATAAGCCTTGTGCGTTAAGCGAAGCAGCGCGTTGCCTAGCACAAGCGGGTAACTTTAGTGCTCCCTAATCCATACTCCAGAGTTGTCGGCGTGTCTCGGTCACTAGACCAATCATATGCCATATAATTAAACATGCATACAGTAACATATTAGACATCTCTGGGCTAGAAAGTGGTCGAATCAACCCAGGAGAGTTACCCCCGTATATCCGTATATCGAGAGTACGGACATTTCAATTTGACTCAATTTATCTTTTTATTTTAATTTCTGTCTTATTACGACTGATTATATATATATATATATAGGGTGGATAAAAATAAAGATAAATAAATCAAACGACTGTGCCTTTTTAAAAATAAAGAAAGTGAGAACTAGGTAGAGGGGCATGATACCCGGTCATAATCGTACTTTCGCGATCCGGGCTTCGGAAAACGGCCAAGCATCGTATTCACTCCCGTCAACTGCCGGCCCTAAATAGACGCACGCGGTAGCTAAAGGGAGGCGGCGGGGTTAGCGTTCCATAGCTATCCCCAAAAGGGCGTGGGGTAGGCATGTAACACCACCCCAATGATTGCCACATCGAAGGGTAGCTATTACAGCTTGACCAGTCGGCATCGTCGGCCGAGGACAAGACCTACCGGCACCATTTCCGTGCATGTTGGCGCCCTCGGCCGCACCCCCGGGAAGAAGGGGAGGGGGTCCCTGCGAGCACAGGTAGTCTTTCCGCTGGCCTGATGTTTCTCTGTAGTAGTATAATAGTATATATATAGAGGCCGGGCGCCATGACAAACCCGGGCATCCAACTTGGCCAGATAAGTCGAATTGAAACCCGCGACCTCACATTGGTTCAGCATGAATGCTAGTATGGAAGTGGCTCTAGAGCCGTTCAAATCAAATCACCTCTACGCCTGGCTTGTTTTGGGCCTGGCGGCCACCCTACTGGTAAGAGGCTCTAGTCTCGTTATCCGGTAGGGAAAACTTCTAACAACAGCCACCCCCAGTTCGTTCGCTCAACAGCAAAGGATCCTCTTTCAGAAGTACCCGGCCCTTGGTATGCCAGATGGACCGATCTCGTTGCCAAGTATTACTGGGTGACTGCCCGGAAACCCGCCTATATCCACGATCTTCACCTCAAATACGGTATGACTATGACCAAGGGCCGCCTCCGGCGAGACGGAGGCTCGGGAGGAGAAGACCAAAGCATGCTGATTGCCGGTAGGCCCCATTGTTCGAGTCACCCCTCGCGAAGTATACATTTGCGATCCGGAGGCTGTTCAGCGAGTCTTTCGAATTAAGAATGAATTCCCCAAGTCCAAATGGTACCTGGAGTTTGTTCCCTTCGTTCGGTCGATATTCAACACGCCAGACATAGCTCTGCACAGACGCTTCAGGAGACTGCTCTCGTCGCCACTCTCCGAGTCGGGCCTCAAAGTCTTCCTGCCGCAGATCGAGCACAAAGTCAATCTTACCATACAGCGAATGGATGAAGAATGCAAGACGCGCGGCGCTACTGATATCTATAAGTGGTGGTTATTCATGACTAGCGATATCATTGGCGAGCTGAGTTTTGGCAAATCGTTTGAGATGTTGGAAAGTGGAAAGGTTGGTGCTGAACAGCCGCATCTCGCGGGTGGCGGAGATGGACAACCAACGTGTAGCTGACCCGTCGCAGATAAACCAATATGTTACCGACTTACAGAATGTTGGCAAACTGGGGTCTTATCGATCGGTCTTCCCATCCCTACTCATGTATTCCTCACGCTTTGGGATCCCACTTCCCTTCCTCAACCAGGCCCGTACGTTCAGTGTGCGCATGCATAAGTATGCTACCGAGTCACTACAGCGCCATCGAGATCTTGTAGCCAAAGAAGGCTCCAATGCGAGACCGACAGTTTTCTCCAAGGTATACAAGGCCGAGGGTGACGAGAGCATATCCCCGGACGAAGTACGGGATAATGCACAGGGCTACATCGTTGCGGGTAGTGAGTAATTCTCGGTGTTATTTTTCTTCTTGTTTCAGCTACATCCAAAGCAGAAAACTTCCCTTTTGGGTCAATACAGTGTCCAGAGGCCTCCATAAATTCACTCGGAATGGTGATAACTGACTCCGAGTGTTCTAGGTGACACAACCTCCAATACCCTCACGTACTCGATCTGGGCTCTGTGTCGCCACCCAGAAATCAAGTCAAGGCTGCTGAAGGAGCTCGAAGTGCTTCCGGATAACTTTACCTCTGAAGATCTTCGACATGTGCCATACCTTGACCACGTGATTGACGAGTCCCTCCGGAAATTCATGGCTGTTCCCTCCGGCCTACCGAGAGAGGTACCTGAAGGAGGAGCCGAACTGTGTGGCTATCATATTCCCGCTGGCTATACGGTCACAGCACAGAGTTATACTCTGCATCGTGACCCTGTCGCGTTTCCGGATCCGGACAAGTTCGATCCATCACGATGGGAGAACGTGACACCGGTCATGAAGGATTTGTTCATGCCATTCGGTGGTGGTTCGCGAAGTGAGTCGTTCCATTTTTTTGCCCCATCTCCCAAACAATACAGCCAGTGTATCGTACTGACTAAATCTTGTTCCTTTCTCTCAGTTTGTATCGGACTGCATCTCGGAAAAGTCGAACTTCGGTTAGGCATAGCTCGATTCTTCAGAGCTTTCCCTAACGCCAGAGTTTCTACACGTGAAGGCATGAGCGAGAAAGACATGACACCAACGCTGTTTTTCCTGGCCCAGCCGCGGGGACATCGCTGCCTGATAGAGCTCTATTAGGCTTACGCGCTCCTGGGAAGTTTATATTCTCATACTTTAGGCGATGTTTGGGACAAGCTTGAGACGAGACTGCAATTATGCCAGGACCGAGTTGCTAAGATGATAGGGTCCGCGGGTATTGGCGGTGCTAGATAATACTTCCTTTCCTTGTAAAAATACTGTGATTAGGCACGTATGTGAGGAATATTGTCTCGACTGTGCTACCCTTACGCGAAATATATGGTATTATGCTATTGAATCACACGTCATAAACACTACCACCTTCTTGCACTGATTGTTAATAAAGCGTCTCATGCAATAGGGAAGAGTTGTCTTGTCGTGTAGGAAGTACTAATACTCGTGACAAAGTCATGGGTAGGAAGGAAATATTACATTCATTATTCAGTGACTAGACGAATGATTGGGGGCTCTGTCCTTATCCAGAGATGCCAATTAGTTCATTATCTAGCTATTTCTCTACCAGCCAGGGAACTTGTGTTAAGGAGCTTGTTGAAGAGATTGAAACATTTAGTACGAAATTGAGTTCTTTTCCCCAACGTCATAGCAAATAACTCCGCAATTAATATCATCAAGGAGGAGAACGAATAGAGCAACGAGTGCTAACGCCGTCGTATCAACAACAGCTAACCCCTAGGTACAGATTCCGGGCACATCTACTAAGACTTAGATACATCAGTTGGAGTTGGGTTTGATTAGCCAGAAGACAAAGAAACGGCCGCATGAAGTTTTGGAGCACTATCAACCTCGAACTACGCTAGAAGGAAAAGTCGGCATAGGCGAAGATGAAGGGAAGAGAGAAAAAGGGAGTCGAGTAGAGTCTGAAACAAACTGTAGACCTCAAAAGCAAAACGAAAGGTGGGCCATGCAATATGCACTCCCTCTGTTCGCGTCTGTAGCCTTGGTCATCCAACTTTTTTTTTTTTTAAAGATGGAAGAAGGGTGGAAGACGTTACACTTTTCACTATTATATGTCACCTACTTTAGGTACTTTCGTTTATTGCTCACCTTAGTACCTAATTACTCACTCTCGCCTCGCGGCACGGCTCTGCTAGCTATAATGTCTCTTTACAGGCATCACTTCCACGTACGACCATAGCCTCTGGAAGACTCAGGATCCCATCCGCTCTCCCATGGAAGCCAATGAAATGCCGAATTAGTAATTGGGTCGGTGACGGCCATCTGCTATTGGACGTACACTAGGCCAAAACCCTAGGTCTTGCCGTGCCATACTGCCTCGGAACAATGGGAGTATTCTTGTATACAGTAGGTAGTACGTAGGAAGGTGTTTTGGAGACCTTCGCGCAACAACGTGGTCTGTTACCTACCCACAAGTATAGGGCTCGTGACAAGCCGTTAGCGTACTCTAGTTCAATTATCTCTCCGCGTCGGGAGAAACGGGAGAAAGCAATGACTGAGTAGGGGGGGTTCATTCTAAAATGTAGATACTACAACCACGGTAGCCTCGACAGTCGGTATCCTGATGTGAATTGACGAGCACTAGAACCGCGCATGTTCGCGTGATATCCTTCTTTGCCGACGTCCAGGTCCGACTGCCCCTACGAGCCGCGTTCGCCCAACATCGAGCCTATAAGTACGGCGGACCAGGTCAAGGGCGTGAGGGTTACGTACCCCCTTAGATGACGTAAGGTTTGTCCTAGCAATCCATAGCATAGCGGCCCAAGGGGTGGGAAATCGTCTGTGAGTGGGCGCAATGACAAGGAGACGATAGGCGTGAGAGTTTGCGCATTCGTATGGTACTATCCCATAGTACTATATATTTATTATTGATGATGAGCTTTGGCCAGCCCTTGAGAGTGGGACTCATTGAGCCAATCCCTTACCGTTGTAGAGAAACGTAAGAGCCGGGATCAGAGGCAGAAAAGCGCCATCACTTACTCATGTTTGGTACCTACTATTATGAGGTGTAAATCCGGAACATAGCCAGCGGAGCTTGTTGATATGTTGATACAAGCAGACCGTAGGTACATAGATACGCCCGACCTCAACACCCCTTGGCTCGGAAGGATCCGTTTATACCTAAGTATCTACCTAGTTATGAGGTCAGATGCTGCTTTTGTAGATCTCTCGATCGTAATGCTAGCAGCAGCAGGGTTCCTTCTCCTAATTGGGTCCATAGGAGCTCACCACGTAGTTGGCGGCAGCCCCTGTATATATGGATGTGTGGGGAAAGGAGACGTACCAAGGTCAGGCCGGCTAGGTCCAGATACTTGGTTGGCTAGGGAGCGGACACGCCTAGCCAGCCCCCGGGAGGTTGGTTGGTTTTCAAAGCCCCATTCTAGCCGCCTAAGTAAGTACTTACATACCTAACCTGAGGTGAGATAGGAGCAACTACATATGTACCCTAGGTATGTAGGTACCTGTTAAGTCGGTATATGAACCGAATTCACAGCACGATTCTAACCATCATCTACTTATTCTCTAACACAACATATCCACTCACCGCTGCCCCCAACAGACGTGGAATGAGGTATTCTTTATAGATCCCGCTCTGTAGATTCATCTCGCCACAAGACTTGACCTCGAATTCGCGGCCCTATGGGGGAAGATGAGTCTTAGTAGACGGCCTGTCAAGCGACCCGATGGGCGGTATGACAATGTCGACTTTCGCGAGGCCGCTGGACATCAGCTCCGACCGATAAAGTGCACGTACAATCGGCGTGATGTGCTGCTCTTTGTAAGTCTCTATCTACCCTGCCTGGTCCTATAATCCGGCTTACTAGTGCTCCATCCCGTCGCTTTCTTCATTGAAACGCAGAGCGAAGCATTGCTTTTGGCTGATACCCGAGTGACGGGGCGTGACAAACAGGCCAACGCAATCGGCGCGCAAGCTGATGAGAAGCACTTCCTCTATGAGCGGCATCCTCGCTTCGCCGCGTTCCCCACGTTCCCCATCAGTCTGGCATTCAAGCAAACAGACCAGGACGTGTTCGACCACGTCGCACGCACCACACTCGAGCCCGTGTTACCAGGCACGCTGCTCTTCGATGCGCAACGCTCCGTAGACAGTGAGCGGGGCATTGAGATCTTGAACCCGATTCCAACCAGTTCAGCGGGACTTGACCTTGAAATCCACGGTAAGGTTCTGGGCCTGTACGACAGAGGAGGCTCCATGATATCGGAGCACGAGCACGAGCTTGTGGATATGAAGACGGGAACGGTCTATGCCAGAATGACTAGCACGACATTTGGCGTGGGACGGGGCGGCTACGGAGGTCCTGAGGGTCCCAACAAGCCCGCTCTCAAGATACCCGCGCGCCAGCCAGACGCCATACATGTATATAAGACGACCCCGGAGACAGCACTTCTGTACCGGCTGTGTGGGGATTACAACCCGATGCATGCTGACGATGAGGTCGGCAGGCGCGCGGGTTTCAAAGGCGCCACTCTCCAGGGCCTGGGTACTTGGAACATCGCTGCACACGGGTTACTGCGAGGGGTGGCCGACTCGGACCCTACGAGGTTCAAAGCCTTCGGTGCGAGGTTCAAGAGCGCCGTGTACCCCGGCGATGAGCTAGAGACGTGGATATGGAGAACTGGCTCCGAAGGCAGGTTCGAGAACTATGTCTTTGAGACAATTGTCAAGAAAGACGGCAGAATTGCGCTTTCAAATGGCTATGCTCAAATCAAGCAACAAAGTAGCAAGTTGTAGCCACCGAGTCCAAATCCAAATACCAGCAGTGATATTGGTACTTCGCTCCATTAACGTAGGTCTTTCTATCTCACGAATGCCGCTATCTCGACCATAGATACGGAACACTGAACTGATCTCTGGTCTCTCTCCCTCGCTCTCTCTCTACGCTGTCAGGCTGTTAGCGGGCCTGTGGCATGGCTGCTCGCAGCGTATTTTAGCTCTGCTGACGCTGGTTCCCTAGGTCCTATGAGATGCAATACGATGGCGTGGTTCGGGGCACCACCCTACGATTTCATCACCATACTTAATAACCCGTCTCAGCCACTTCTCCGTCAACTCAATCGCACAACTTCTCCAGGGTTAGTGGCCTGCTGGCGAGTACTAGGTCCATCGTGTGATGGATCCCGGCTACTACACTGTTTTCGCCACACCGATTGCTACCGCCCGAATCCCCATCCCGCTAACTAGTCACTCGTAAATTTATCCGTATCATATAGCGGTCCACTCTCAGCCACTACAATAAGCAATGGTAGACTCCCTTCCTGTCCGGCTCCTCATGCTAGCAAGTAACGCGGCAGTGTTTGTGCGTACCATGAACCGTATCAAGAGTCTGAGGCATTTCGAGTCCATGCCCACCGGGAAAATCTACCATTGGGAGCTAGTAAATACCAGCCGTAGCCCCAGCCTACTATCGTTCTGTCACTGTAGCGTGCCGAATCCGGTTCTCGTCTTGAGAGGCAGTCCACTATAGGGTACGGATAGTCGACCGTATCTAGAAAGGCGTGTTCACGCGGGATGAGACGATGCAGTTTACGACGTACTAATACGGGATTTCATCCACTCCAGCATTGAGTTATTTGGTTCGCAGCGCCAACGGCATATGGACCGAAGGAATGACAAGACGGGAGTTCTTGGAGCGCAAACGTAGGTAATCACGGGTTTATTAGTGTCACAGTCCCTATACTTTTGGGTAGGTTACTAATAGTATACGTTGTTGCGCAAGGGTCTTCCAAAACACCTTCCCACGTACTATCTACTATATACACGAACAGTCTCTTTGTTCCAAGACCGTGTGACAATTAATCCGCTTATCACGAGCCCTGTATCTATAGGTACCTAGGTAATAGATTATTGTTGTTGCGCAAAGGTCTTCAAAATCATCACCCTACGCACTCCCTACCACATACACGCACAGTCTCTTTGCTCAACCCGTATGCCGTATCCGTAGGCCTGCGGCCTTTTGGCACCGCTATCATTGTTGGGTTCATGCTTCGGCCCTGTCTCGCCACCGGCCTAAAGTACAAGACCCGTTGACTGGCCGATGTGCGACTGGATCTCACCTGGTATACGAGCCAGGCCTCGGGACCTTAAAAAGACCCAAGACTCATCCGCGCTGCTTTTCCAGCATGTTACCGTATTTTCGTCTATTTGCCGGAAGCATTTCAGACGTTACATAAGGCCGGCTGTCTTTCGATCTCTCTTCCGGCAGAGTCCTTGCTTATCTACCTCGCTGTGTCTCGGCGTCTTCCAGCTGATTCATAAAATCACCAAGCAATCCTCAGCACATTGTCACATTGTTGACGCTCTTCAGTCGTTAAGAAATTCTGGCACGGAAAGTACTTTACTAGAGTCGTTCGACTCTCCCCCTTCATACGACGAAGGTATATGCGGCAACAACTGTTTTCGTGATACAATAGCACAAAATAAGGCTCGACTGCCGCGCATTCAGCACCACATAATCGACTCGGTGAATCAACGCCGCAAATATTTGCCACCACAAACCCTAAAAATAAAGCACCTTGTACGAGAGGTCGCTTAAAGGCCCCTTTGGTGCTTTCGCGTGGACCATGGGATCTATCTTTCACCTATACCCCCGAATACATCTTATTGTCGAGCGGTACAAAAACCACCTCGCTAGAAGGTGCCAAGAACTTCGAGCCTAGTATTATCCTCTATCTCGCTATGCTCGATAACATCTCTAGACGGAGATACCACCGCCACGGAATAGATCCGCAGCGCTATACCGCGACACTATTGAAAGATAAAAGGTTGTTAAGTCGAAGACTTGATCGTCTGCAGCAGACTATAAAGCGGAACTGTAACAACTACTACATGCTATAGCTCACGTTGCCGCACCGCAACTGTTCGAACGGTTAGTGCGTAACAGGTTAAGATTTCTAGCATGCCGTCAACGTTCACAGCAGTCAACAGCCAGACCAACCCGCGTCGTCCCAAAACTCTTGGCAACATCCTAATCATTTGAATGCGAGGTTCGCCTAGGCCTATATTACCTAGTCTATCACTATTCATGTTCATCTATATGATCTTGTAGATGTTCCTCCAAACAGTGACTCGGGCTTGTTAACTCGAGTCCTATGCGCCCATTCTCAAAACAATTCCAGCACTCACTATTGCGTGGCCTGAATTTAACACCACCGGATAAATCTTTCACTGAGATTGGCTTTCAGGCGTTACTTGCTACGAAGTTGGTGCGTGCAAGCCGGGTCGTTTACATTCATTGACTACAGGTCTGAGGTTGGGGTAGACAGTAGAAGAGGGAGGAAGCCTCTCGAATTGGGCTGAAGTTTATGGGGTGGTGACTAAGAAGGAAAGGTCCTTTGCTGAATAGTAGTTGGTCAAAGTTTCCTGTTAACTCCCCGGGAATTCACTAGTCAGCTAAAATTCACTTATCACTAAGCAACAGTGAAAGAGATACCACGGAGAATATAGCCTAGAAAATCTGTATTTATATGGGATCTGCCCAGGCCTATTCCTATTTGTACTTAACCTTCTAGATAACACCCTGTAAAACCTACTACATGCGATCTCTATTGAAGAGTGCACCTGTCCACTTCCTACGAGTGATCGCTTACTCCAGCGCGATGCAAGGAGGCGCGCTAGCCAATTTTACGTTGAATAATAACCTTCTTAGCCATTTTAGTAGACTAAGCAAAGGCATCACAAAAGCATTGAATCACACGACAGCCACCACTGCAGTTCGGTTAGCTATAGTTTCCAGATTTGAATACTCTTAAATGCTGGGTGCATGTGCTTGGAGGACAAGGGTTGCAACAAATAGTGTACGCAAGGGTTGAGGAGCCCGAGCAGTGCAAATGTATATCTATGTTGTTCCATGAAGAACCTACGAACGACTAGCAGGCAAGTAAGCAGTGGACTTTGTAGCCGAAGGCCGCCGGTGATCGAGTGATCTCCCAGAGGCTTACCCGCAACAAATTGTGTCGATTGGGGTTAGTCAGTACGATAGATCATGTCCTCTATTAAATATCATGTCAGCATAATTCCTTTGGACGACTGGGTTTGTGGATGCCTGGAGTTCTGGACGTTGTGGCTTTGACCCTAATGGTGCTCAAGTTTCTTATACCAAGGAAAAGGAGAAAGTAGATCAGGGCATACCTCGATCCGGGCCTGTGCCAATCCACTTGATCTATTACTTGTCAGTATCCACTTTGCATAGTCATCCGGTTCATGGCATACCTTAACTCCAATGAACGCTTCTATAAACTGTAGTTCAAGTTAATGGTCACACATCCCAGTCCCTCGATGCATCCAAGACGTACCTCCACATAGTCGCGTGCCTGTTTTGGCAACTCAGAGTACGTCTTCATGTGTGTAATTGGAGTGTTCCAGCCCGGCATCTCTTTGTAGACCACATCAACGTGTGCGAGTCTGTCAAGACTTGCTGGGAACGAAGCCAATTCCTAATAGCAATAATTGAGTACTAGTTTAAAAGGTGACAAATGTCCAGAGGAACCAATTACCTGGCCTGTCTGTGGATCTTTGTACGCAACCGCAAGCTTGATCACTGGGAATGAATCAAGCACATCCAGCTAGAAGAATCGCCATGTCAGTAAACCATACTTTATCGAGTGACGACTTCATGAATTTACCTTTGTGAGATTCAAGGCCGTATAGTGATTAATGGCCTGTGGGTTGTTTAGCAGTACTATGGAATCATACGCAAGAGAAAACTCATACTGTACTGTACTTCACAACCACCAGGTCTACAACAGATCGTCAGCGACATCTCAAGGGATTAAAGTAGCGCAGGGACTCACCGAGCCTATATTCATCAATAACCAGTCAAGCCCGGTCAGACAGAAAGGTGAAAACATACCAACCGCACCGCCTTTTGCGGCCCGTGCTAACACCCTGTACCTGATCAGTTGGTCCGCACTCGTCTATAGTGATTGTGAAAACACACCCATTCCCGGCCAACCTCCTGCAACTTTGTACCCACTCTGGAGCTGGTTAATCCTACTATGCAAAGTCATGTGGGAGTAAATTGGGACTTACTCAGCGGTATCTTCGGTGGCGAATGGCCCCTCTCCGACCCTAGTCGTGTAGGCTTTCACTACCCTTGTTTTCCGTTAACATCAGATCTCAGGATGCTTGTGGCATATAGACATACCCAATGACTTCGCGGATTTTCTTGGGATTGATCGCAAGGCCAGTAAATATACCGCCGAGACCTGTGTTCGATGAAGTAACGTACGGGTACTAAAAGGGTGTCAGTAAAGCAAGTTCCATATACAGAAAATGGAGGCACAAGCCGCAAGATGCACGCATATTAACATACCGTTCCATAGTCAATATCGAGCATGAGCGCGTTCGCGCCTTCAATGAGAATTTCCGTGCCCTTGTCTTGCGCGTCCTTCACTAGCGTAACCGCATCACATGTATACTTTGCCATAGATACCCGATAACTCTCAAACCGCTTAAGTTCCTCCTCCAGGTCGTACTTAAGCAAGTTTCCGTACCGCTGAGAATATCCTGAGTGTAAATGTCGCAGCTTTCTCTCAAACGTTTCAGCGTCGAACACTTCCGCCAGCTTGATTCCAGTTCGCTAGTGCATGTCAGAAGCCATATAGTATCCATCGTAGGGTAACATTGAAAGTGGGGGTAAGGGGAGACTGCAAAAGTGTTATAGAGGTGTACATAGGGAGAACTTACAGCGGCTTTCGATGCATACGCAGGACCGATTCCTCGGCCGGTAGTACCAATTTTACGCGATCCAAGCTCAACCTCCTCAAGTCCGTCAACGGCGATATGAAGGTCCAGGTTAACCAAAACTAACCAGACACATATTAGCTACTCAATTTTGTCCTGGTTGCAATAGAGAGCGCTAGTTGGTTCCATATGTGCATACTATCCAATAAGTTAGCATATGGTGGTATACGACCAGTGGTATGGGTAAAAGCGATAATTTTCTGGGGTGAGAAAAAGAGAGGCGTGACAAAATTAGACATTTCTGAACATACCCACGATCAGAGACGAATATACGGTCGTGGACGTTCTTCAGACCCTTTTTCTCCAGCATCGCCAGTTCGGAGAAGAAAGTGGGTACATGAAAGACGACGCCAGACCCAATGAGGTTGATGCAGTGTTCAGCAACTAGACCACTGGGGAGGAGGTGGAAGCTGCGCCAATTTAGCACTCATCATAATCACCTCCTTTCATCAGACTGACTCGTAGGATACGCCCTGGGCTCTGCACACAAGTTAGCAGGGATATTCTGATCTTCGGGATCATTTCAACGCACACAATAGAATGACCAGCATTGTGACCCTTAACCTGGTCAGTATCATTTATCCACGTGAACGAAGCCGAGAAGACGACGGCGAGTTATGAGTCGTCCTCGGCACTCGAGGGGGAAAGGGGCTGGATTACCCCTGCAGCTCTGGCCACCAGTTTGGCACGAGCGGTATGCTGCTCAAAGGTCAGTGTCGTCTTGGATGAATACAAGCACAAGCTGGAATCAGAATCGTAGCAGCTATTAATAGCGCTCTCCAAGACACGTCCCAGTCGCTGAAACCAAGGGCTCGGGAGTAATTGATCGCCTGGCAGGGACCCAATTGTTTAGGATACATACAAGTTCTGCATCCACAAGTTTCCCTTTCTGCGAGATTTAATATTAGCCGGTTTACAGATCGCTGTCTGCGCATCTTGGTCGCTTACGCCTTCGTCGCCTATCGACAGAAAGTCACTCAGTTAGCCGCGAGCAGAGATTGGCAGAAAAGCACACCCACCCCATTGAGCGCCTAGAATTATTGTCGCCATGATTGAGATGGCGTGGTAAGGAGGCTCTTATGATATTATCAATGAACAATCACCAAAAGATGAGGCTGCATGTAGGTAGTCAGGATGCGGTCCGATTGCGGTCAAGTTGCCGATTTGGATTCAAGGGTACTCTATGACTCGGTGCCATAAGTGGTGGATGACTGGATGACATGCAAGGGATCGGGCAAAGGAGTGTTCCGTTGTGCCGATATTCTTCCGGTAGCCCCTCACGTGAGCGCCAGTTCTTAGTACTATGTACATGTATGTACCTAGGTTATGTATGTACTGTAGGTACCTACTTAGTAGAGATTATGTAATCGTGCAAAAAGCTGTAGAATCAGCGCCGATGATTCCTCCTTGAACGTCACGTTCTGGATATCTCCTTGCCCACTCAAGCTTCCCCTTCTCTCGGTACGCTCACTGGTCCACTCTCACCACTATTGCCAGCGCAAGCAGAGCTTAATTACTTGTTACTCTGTGGGATATCCTAAACAACCGACAATAGGTTCTGCTGCTGGCGGCCGTGTTCACGATTAGATATGTGCTTGTGAAGGCCGAAGATAGGATGACCAATAAATGCCCATATCCCTGGTCTCATTATATCAGCCAATGTGAAGCTGCCGACATGGACAATGTTAGGGGCGACACTTGCCTGAGAGTGGCTTAAAGAATAATCCGCCGATTCCATGAAGAACACCTATACCGAATCCCTTGATACCTGCTCCTCTGGCACCTTTATACGGCAGCGTAACGACACCGGTGATACCGTCGTAGAATCCGTAAAATAGGCTCTGATAGTGGAACCGTGTCAGGGGCGGCGGCGTTGGGGATTGGGGCCAGGGCAGATAATACGAACCTTACCACCAGCAGCGCACCCGCTTTTAAAGCCAGTGATTTCGGGCCATTCGCGCGACGTTTTGTCGCCGTAGAGGACCGGGATATGCCAGTAGAACTTGGACATTCCTTGCCCCGCACTAGCTGACAGACTGATCATACCAGCAAATAGCGATCTAAGACTACCGAGCAAGATGAGTATTGGGCTGCAGAACGCGCGGCGACGTTTGTGTTCTGCATCAGCCCGGCGGGTTGCAGCATCGGTTTCTACTTTCTTGATGTTGGAGGATTCGTTGTTCTCGGGCACCGGGGAACCGACCGCTTCTAGCTGGGCCTGTTCATTCGTCGTTTGAACCATCGTAGAGTCTAACAGCTCAGCGCCAATAGATCGAGACGTTGCCAATACTCGCAAAATAGCACGCGATGGAGGATCAACTGGGCTTGCATCTACAGTCGGTCGTTCTGAACACGCCTTGTTAAGTTAAATGTGACCGGTATCTATCCCTCGTTCTCCGTTACCGCATTCAGTTTCGCTTATGACAAGTTGGCATGGAGAGGCGCAGCATCAAAGCAACTTCACAATTCCAAATATAGCTTGGCACATACCCCAATGCTGACTTGACAGCCCAAGACCGGAAACAACCCCAAATACCTATATTACTATTGGTGGGCCGGGAAGTATGGTGAAGTAGTTGTTGAATTGCTTGCTAAGTCTGTCTAAAGAATTCCTACCACCAGGCACCAGGACTATATACTGGAGACGTTGTCTCTAGAAACCCTTCTCTAGAAAGGCTTCCCCTAGGAAGACTTCTCTAAGAAAACTTTTTTATAAAAGTTTTTTTTAAAAGGTGGTTTATAATTATTATAGGTATATTTATTTGTTTTTTTTTTATTTTTTTTATTTAATAAGTTTAAAGCTTTATTAACTTTTTTTTTTATATAACTTAGTTTTATATAAATATTTTTAATAATTAAATAATAATATTTATTAATTTTAAATAAAAGTTTAAATAAAATTTAATATTAAAATAATTATTAATTATTAAAACTATAAAATAAGTTTTATTAAAGTTATAATTTTAATTAATAATATAATAGCTTATTTTAAAATTTAAAATATAGTTTATTTTTTTTATATTTTTTAATTATAATATAATTATTATTAAATAACATTTAATTTATAACTTATATTAATAGTTTTAATTAAGTTATATTATAGCGGGCTTTGGTTTATTTATAGTGTGTATAGCTAGCTGTATTTTGCTATTGCTAGCGCTAATTTGACCTTTGACCTTATGCTGACTTTTTAAACCTACTGCTGACCCTTTGACTTTTATGCCGACTTTTTGAACTTTACGCCAACTTTTTGAACCTACTGCCGACCTTTTGACCCTTATGCTAACTCTTTAAACTTTATGCCAACTTTTTAAACTTTATGCCGACTTTTTATTTAAACTTTTTTATAATATAGCCTGGCTATAGAAGCTTTTTTTTATTTTAGCTAGTTTAGCTCTCCGTTTATATATAAAGTTTTATTAGATTTATAGCAATAAGTTAATTGCTATTATAATAATTTTAAATACTTTTTATTATTTTAATTTATTATTATATAATTTAAAAAAACAATTTGTTTTTTTTATAAATAATTATAATATTTTAATTATTTTTAACTTTTTAATTTTTATATATAGCTTATTAATTATATTTGCTTTATATAAATTAAGCAAAATAATATTATAAATTGCTAAAAAATAGATTTTTTAATAATTTAATAATTTAAACTTAATATTAAAAGCTTTAATATTTAAAAAAAAAGTTTATATAGCTTATTTAAGCTGCTTTTTGTTTAACTTTAACATTTTATAATATATAATAAATTAAATAAATTAAATTAAAATAAAAATTATAAAAAATAAAAAAATCAAAGTTAAAAAAAAAACTTTTTTTAAACTATTATAAAGTTTTTAAATTTTAGGTCTTTTTAGCCATATAAACCTTGCGATCTAGGTTTTGCTAGCTTTAATAAAAGTTTATTCTCTATAAATTATACGGCAGTAAGTCCATAAAGCTTATTTTATAGTTTTAATAGTTAGTAGTTATTTTAGTAAATAAGTAGGTTTTAGTTTTTATTTTTGCTAAAAGGTTTAGCTTTTTAAGTTTATAGTTATATATATTAAATTTTTAAACTTTTATTTAAAATTAATATTATTATATAATTAATAAAAATATTTATATAAAACTAGTTATATAAAAAAAAAAAGTT